>JAFELO010002396.1:116374-134240 GCA_017140195.1 Eumaeus atala
AAAAAAAAAAAAAAAAAAAAAAAAAAAACTATTGGACGTCGTTCGTCTTCAAATAATTCAGACCGGTAGTATGTCCTATAAGGCTTAAAATAAGGCTTTACTTGTGGATGAGGCAGTCACGATATTAATAGCAATGTATTTGCTTAAAAGTTTGGTATGTAATGTGAAGTTTAAAATAATTCGTAAATATTTGACTTGAACATAAAAATTAAATGTTAAATTCCCCTAAATTTTGCTATACCTACAATTTTTATATATAATTTTTTCTTAATAATATAACATTGATATTCTTCACTGTTTTTCAAAAAGCGGAGAGTCATAAAATTGATTTGATTTTATAAAACCCAATAAAATTACATCGCTCTTGGTATTTTCTCTGATGTTAAGCTCCGGGTGGAATAATTTATTGGTATTACATTTTTTTTCCATTTTTTGTTGCTTGATCTCATATATCTAGCCTTTCAACTTTGATAAAAGGTGAACTAGAAACTTATTTAAATGTTCATTAATTTTTCGAGCCGCATTTATTATATTTCATTGCTATCATTGTCGATCCATTTCCTAAACCGCTGTACTTGAAGCTAAATTAATTATAAACGAGACAAATACAAAAAATTACTCAATTACAGTGTCGGGTTTTCACATTATAGACGCCCTATCTTTAAGATACGAAAACAGTTCGTTATACATTTATACAGATAGAGGGACAAAAAGTGTTCATATACCGGTTTCAATCTTGCTTTTACAGTACGGAAATCATGATCTATCACCGTACCCATTACAAAATTTGAAGTTATTTTAAAATTTACGATCACAACCTGTTTTAACCAATTAGGACTTTGACAATGATTTCTTTTTAAATACTTTATTATGTTCATTGGAATAAGGCGTTTTTACACAGCTGATATTGGCTTCGACGTCGGTACTTTAAGCGAAACTGCGGGGAATGTGTGGAACTGAGTTGTTTCAATGCTAGGAACAACATTACACTGCCTCGCATTTGCTGTATTTATTTATATTTAGTTAATTTAAAAATTACTTTTTCGTTTGTATGATTAGCAAGTAGATTTTTTCCATTTGTCATTTATTTTCATACTTTTTGAGTACACAATAAACAAATTGCGTGACCTATAGACATAGTGTGTGATATAGTGACAGTAGAATAATCAGTGAATAACAGAGTATTATTACTCTAATTTTACTTCAAGTTTTATTTTAATCTAAAAGCTTACATTTTACATACCCCGATATCGTATCACGCCTGTTTATCAGCATTTCATTAAGTAAATAAATATATAGAAGTATGTTCAGGAATAACAAATGTTTATAAATATAACAATTATTTAAACTTTAAAGAAATGTGACTCCTACAAGAGTATATCTTAGGGTCATGTTTTAAGCTTATATAAAATATGACTTTGCGTTCCTAATTAAACAGAATTTCATTGGTATGTTCCATATTGTTGTAGATATAATAGACACGGAACCAATTATGTCGATATTGATGATGCTTTCGTAAAGGTACTTTGTTTTGTTAGTAACATTCAATTGAATAATGAATAACTACATGTTGAACACTTTCAAACGTGAGTCAGGTTCCCACCAATGCACGCTATGAAAATAACATCTCCCTCTAAGGCTGTTTCGGTATTTAATGTTCTTATTTGTAATGTGTAAGGCAATGAAATTAAATAAAGTTTTCTTCACCGGTTCTTGTAATATAGTAGCTTGTCTATTGTATGATTATCTTTATCAGTCGGACGACTATTGTATAATATTGTACATAGGCCTCCTCTATAGAGCGCCATAGGTCACGATCACGAACCATTTTCATCAAGTCTACAGTATTAGCCCTAAGATCAAGTTAAGCTTATTCAGATTAAGTATTATGTGAATAAATAAAACAGATATTTAATTATAATAATTTGATAATCGTTTAGAAATTTCATCATTGATTGACATCAGACATGCTACTTTTATTCTTAGTTATGCCGTGCTGCACTGCATCCATAAATATAATGATGGCCACCAAATGTATTATGTCTAATTTTAAAATAGAATAGAATGAAACGTTATTCAGGAAAAATGGTACACTGTTACATATTTCATTGCCACAGTTGTTACTTATTCTAAAATTCACAATGGTTACATTGAAATAACACATAAAAAAGAAATAACAATAGAAAGACAACATTTAACTTAAAAGATATTCTGGTAACCTTAAGCATAACTAGACTTACTAAGCTAAGAAAAATGCACAACAGTGTAAGAAAACTAACTTCACACTAGTATTAACAGTGAATAGTGGACAACAAGTATTTATAATGTTAAAATATCTGTATAATTAAATAAGGACAAAGAGTAATTATTAAATATTAAAGTAAGTTTATTAATTATGTTATTATTCAGTACGAGTTAGATCATTAGTTAAACTTTCTATATTTATTTTATAGAGGACTCAATTAAGTTTCAGATAACATTGGAAAAGAGTGTGAACTACAGACCGGGTGGTACCCATAAGCGCATCGCGCGAGCCTAGGTAGCCTCAAATGCACACACTCTACAAGACATGCTTAGTTGTGAAATTAATGTTATTTATATCTACTAAGTTATAATTACACAAATAATTAATTGCTGTTCAATCAAGCAGTTTTTATATTTAATTTTAAATTGTAAATTGTTTTCAGTGTTTCATTTAGTGGCTGCATATCTGAAACTACCCCGGAATGCTGCAGTGTGGTGCAAGTGCGCAATAACTAGATACGAGGATCCCCTTCTCGACAGATTCATTTGCTTATCTCTGGCCCAGTTTAATTTATTGTAGAGGTACAATGTAGTTTTATATTCAATTATACCAAAAAAGTAGTGACAATGTGAAGAAGCCAACGTTGCTCCACTTTGAGGAGGCGCACACTGTTCAGGTAGGATGTAACGTGTGCGCGATACTGCTTCAACATCACCAATGTTGAAGCAGTATCGGGCGCAAACATTTTGCACTCGCTGTACAAAATTTTTTGGTCGATCTAGCATGCAAAATAGTGTTGCTATCCCGCCAGTATCACTTTAAATTTAATATAACACATTCATTAATTCAAAAAGTCATAACCATTAGAAGATGTTTACATAATTTGATTTAAGTCGACAGGCCATGGACGTATAAATTTAATGTAAAAACCAGTTTATTTTGCATCAAACCAATTATCAAACTTTTTATCAGTAAGTTGGTGTTATTACTTTTCTTTGTCTTAGTGCTTCGGTGGTATAAATTTGATCGATACGTTGGGGATATCAACCGTGGGTCCTGTTACTGATTTATATGTTTCTTTTTTTCATTTGTGCGGTGGAACCTACGTGCTAGTATCTATATAGATTAGAAACTCAAAGTGTCCGTGGACTAATCACACACTCAGCCCAAGCTCTGAAGTCCACGTTTGTCAAGGTAAACTTCAAACCAGATAATAAGCCCTAGATTATCAACGTGGAGATCCGTGATGGATGGCAGAAGATCTGTCATCGTGGCGTTGATATAAAGATGTACATAGAGTCGGACCAGCTGTGAGACGAGATAGTATAATAATGATGAAGATGAATCATTGCCCTTGAGTGATAAAATATACAAGTATAATAATGATGAAGATGAATCATTGCCCTTGAGTGATAAAATATACAAGTATAATTTTGATCGAAATGTTATGTCACAAAATAAATTCGACATTTATTAGCACATCATCGTAGTCGTCAGCCAGACTGCGACCACTGCTGGATCCTCTTCTCCCCCGTAGGGCGCCTTATGCCGGTTATGTACTAATAATGTATTGCAATTATTTTCAATTTATATTGATATTTTTAGGAAATATCATTATTATGTGGTTAAAAACTATGGTAAATAAAATAATATTATTCCTGACAAATTAGAGATCCGTACCTGCTATTATTGTGAATACGTATTACATTTTTTTTTCGGAGGGACCTAACACTGGTTGGCGGCGCTAGTCCAGCCTCAACAGTTCGACTGACTACGAAGACTTTTTTGTCTACAGGTTATACGTATTACAAATAAGAGTCCAATATGTACGTAAGGTTCAATAAGTAGTAGAAGGACTAAAAAATGAAATGATAATAATGATTGGAGACATTAGAGAAAGAGGTGAAGACATTTCTATTTTAAAATATTAAATAAATATAGCCATTCATTTTAAATATTATATTAGTTAGTTATATAATGAAAGGGCCATAGTGTGAACTTCCTGTATGTTTATTATTTATTTGCATTGATATGTGTTAAAACTTGCTTCAACATGCTTAAATAGTACCATAAGTTCACGTCAGAGGGCTTAGGAGTTCACTTAGCAAACCTTGACAAAAGCCGGCTCTGTAAAAATATTATGAACTTGATTGTTGACGAACATCCACAATCCGCATACCAGCACTTACGCAGATACCAGCACTTACGCAGATACCAGCACTTATGCAGATACCAGCACTTACGCAGATACCAGCACTTACGCAGATACCTTGCCAACGTTCATAGCATCTTCCCAACATGCAATCCTGGCTATTATTTAGGCTACAATGCATCCGTAATTTTACGTCAATGTTAAAGTACACTTCGGCTTCAATTCACCAAAGCACTACGTCTTCCCTACAAAAGTGAGCTAATAATAATAACAACAACAACACACATACACACATCATCACGCCGGTTCCCTAACAGGGTAGGCAGAACGAACAGAGCGCCACATGTCACGATCCTTGCATACCTGCCTTACCTTGAAAGTGGAGGAGCCACTTTCATAACTCTCTTCATACAAACACGCCGGTTGCGAAGACTCCGAACACCACCTACGGACAGTACCCGATCAATTTGATCGAGGTATGTCAGTCTGGGTCTTCCCCGGTACCTACATCCTTCCACATTCACATTGTATATCTGTTTCATTAACCTTACATCCATATCATCAATTATCTGTTTTCTATTCCTACGTGGGCTGGCGGTAAGCATGTTCAGCCACTAATAGTTTCAGGTAGGATCAAAAGTGTTATTATGGATTTAAAATTTCTAATAGCAAGAGAATAACAAAACAACTATGCTCTTAAGAAATGAAAAATAAGAACATAACGGACTCTAATATTATCTCAGCAAGTTGTTGGTCCTGCGCCGGTTTTTTTCCCGTTCGTGTCAGACTGTTGGACAACAGTCTGACACGAACAACATCGTAAACAAGGAATGAGGGAATATGACACACTTGTGTCAGTACACCTACTTGTATATACCTATTTCCTATGAAGTTGGCTAGCCTCAATACAGATGGCCACCGTAGCGGAGACGTCATTTACAATGTTATGTGTTAACTTACAGAAGACACTGAAACATAAATAATTTATTTATCTTATTATTTCACTGGTGAAAAAATGTATGCTTATATTTTTTTAATAAATCGTGACATTTTTGTAGAAATAGTGTTTATTCAACTACTGCAATAATAAAAATATATAATATAAACAATATTATATTTACTAAATAGTGGAAATTTTATAAAAATAGTATTTATCAAGTGGTTATACAAATTTCATCAAAAAGTGAAAGTACACTCTCCTACTATATTTTATCAATTCTTTATCTAGTGGCTTGACCTTAATTATTATTTTCTAAGTCCTGTTTTTGAGCAAATCTTGTGATGTCACCCTTCACCTTTAATAAAGCAATAAAAGCATTTAAAGCATGTTGAAATTATAATTCTTAAAGCAAGTTATTTTTTTTTGTATTAATTTCAAGCGTCTATGTTATTTATTCAGAATTCCACACCCGAAGGATGAGGTAAAAACCTATTATTAAGATTACACGGTCTATTTGTGTGACTGTCCGCATATCATGAACCGTGATACTTACACCGTCGAATTTCATCAGAGGTTGTGTTTATTGCTTATATAAACAAAGAAAATATATTAAAAGTTGGAATAATTTATATATTTATGGTATAGGAGGTCCTCCACAAAAAACGTGCATTTGTCGTTTTTTACACAATATGGTACGAATACCTTGGTACGCTAAACCGACTCGCACTTGGCTGCTTTATATAATGTTTAATGTAATATAATATAATATAATTACGTAATAATGAGTTCTCATAATGAACACAAACCACCGCGAGTGCCATCAGTGCCGCTTTTAGTGTGGTGCCCCGGAACAACAAATCATCAGGGCACTTCGACGGCCATTAGTTCCTGCGTTTAGCAAACAAAGATCCAAATTCTTAGATTGTTAGTATAGATATTATATATACTAATAAAATAGTATTAATGAAAACCTTACGAATATTATTAGACTGTTAAAATAGCATGTAGATTAAAGAATGAATGTAGAAATATGGTTTATTATCAAGAAGACTTCCATCGCCTATTTCAGTCCGTTCAGGTTTGATTTTCGAAAACAATTTACCTTGGCTCTCTAGTTGTTATTTGTGATTAAAAATTTCACCCATTTTTGTTTTCAAATTTGGCATCAAAATGTAGCACATAGGCAATATTTTCGCATTTATAAAATGTGTTTTTATTCATTACTGGCTGGTGACTGCAACTTCGTCCGCAGAGACTTCGGCTCATCTCAAATAGCTCATCGTCGTTGGAGTGTTTAGTGTTGGGCGTCAGATATTGAACACCCTTGAATACCTGTGACCCTTGAATACTTGTGACCCTTGAATACTTGTGACCCTTGAATACTTGTGACCCTTGAATACTTGTGACCCTTGAATACTTGTGACCCTTGAATACTTGTGACCCTTGAATACTATCCAAAAAGAAAATAGTCATCATGCTCAATATCATTTCCTATAGTGTCACTCCCAAATCCTCTGCCGTTTAGTTGGGCTCTAAGGACTCTAAGTGCTGGATAACATACTATATTATGTAACATGCACGCTATTTTAACTGTTTTATTGTATGTTTAACTGCCTCGGGGTGAGCCACAGACGTGAGGTCCCGGGTTTGAACCACGGGCCGAACAATATAGAAAGAGCCATTAGGATTTTTCAAATTCTAATGACTGTCCAGAGGTAGGAAGTTGACGTTATTATATCCCCGTGCCTCGGAGAGCACGTTAAGCCGTCGGTCCTGCGCCTGATTTCTCTCCGGTCGTGTCGGATATCCGACCCATCGTAATAGGAAAATGTGGCAATAAGAAGTGTATTAGTGTCTGCGCAAATACTTCTGTACTACGTAATACGCCCCGCGCAGATGGCTCATCTCGATAGGGATGGCGGATAAGGATGGATGTAGCCGGTATTCGGCTGGTACGACATTATATGTAGAAGTAAAAAAACGTGGGCGTGATTTTGAACCTCAACCCTTTAAATTGTTAACAATTTATACTATTTAAAACTTAAGTTTTAAATATGATAAAGCTGCAAGGTCTACATCCCTACCGGTGCCAAGCCCCTGGACACATTAAGTTGTTAAGTTTGAAAAATAATATGACGTTGCAATACAAAGCGCTTCCAAACTCTTTCTATACGACGCACGGGAAATAATTGGCAAAAATTGCAATACGAATTCCGCGCCTTGGATACGCTCAGCATATGACACATATTATCTGTGACAACATATATCATATGCCGAGCAGCCACGGCTGCTGCCGGCCTGGATGCATTACATTGTTAAGTTTCAAAAATAATATACGCTGCGGTATCATTAGATTAAATTCTTTTGTAGACGACACGCGGGGTATAAATTTGGAGGAGGTAGTGCCATACTGCATGCATGGTACATGACAATACATCCTCCTCGGCAACGGTATTGGGCCAGCACGACGGGGATGTACCTCTCGCTCACTTGATACCGGCGTAAAGTGACAGCGTCGCTGTCCGTTTCGTGCGGTTTGTGAGTAGCCGGTGGCACATTTGGGACGGGGGGAGATGACAGAAGGGCAATACATCTGCGTAATAATCATGCAAATATCCATGGGCGTCGGTAGTCATCAAAGGTCTCCGATTTGTCTTTTGCCCTCTACTGCTTAAAAAAAATGATATTTTTTTTATCGGGATCGGCCCACCACTCATTTCCACCACTGCTAATTCTGTCTCTGTGGCAGCGGTATTTACCATGAACCCATTGATATGATTGCAGGGAGCCCGAGAGGAGAAGCAAAAACTATCTAGACAAATTGCACTAGGAATTTGTCACGCTCAGCACGTTACATTCTTATAAAAATACCGCGATAAAATCCTTTTTCTGTTTGATTGCATGTTTGTCTGTTTGTACAGGCTAATCTCCCGAACTAAAGGACTAGCTTTGAACTTTTTTTGTTTTATAGTTAATAAGCCTTAATAAGTCTCATTAATATATCATATATTAATGGGATCACCACCTCGTTTACCTAAGCTGTGTGGTTTTGTATCAGGCTCATAATCCCTGCGAAAATACACCTGCATTGCTGAAGTATTGCTGAGTTAGGCTGATGTTGAAGTACTTACTCAGGTACTCCGACTCAGGTCGTAAGAGTTCTCATAAATTTGCAATAACATTGTCTATCATCATCATCAGCCGGACGACGTCCACAGCTGGACACAGGCCTCCCCATAGAGCGCCACAGGTCACGGTGTCGAGCAACTTGTAGGCAGCGGCTCCCCGACAACTTTACCAAGTCCTCAGTCCACCAGGTAGGAGGCCGTCCATCACTCCGTCTTCCGGTGCTTTGGCTTGTTAACAGATATATACTCACATAAAACTTTTTGGTCTGTAAATAAATTATTTATCTGAATAAATCACAAATGGCAAACCAATCAAAACAGACAACATCCGCCAATTGGATTACATTGGATTTGTATGTTTGTATTTTGTCCATCCTGCTCCTGTTGCTCTTTTGTCCCCTCTTCTTATAAGAGGTTACAAAGAGCGATCCTCCACCCGCTCTTTGTACCCCTCTTCTTCTAAGTGGGGTGCAAAGAACATCGCCCTCGGTTAAATTGGCTTCGTATGGGTTCACACCACGTTACTGAGTTCCACCGCCACGTCAAAGCTTGAACCATGTTGGGGTCCGTTTCTCTGCCTACCCCAGTAGGGAGCTGGCGTGAAGATGTGTTCTTGTAGTTGTATCTTTTCTTCACGTATTAACATATAGAGCTTATTGTTAATGTGCACTATTAAAGGAAATGTTTCACTATCTACGACACAAAATCGTTAAAACTTCGTGAATAAAATTTATATACTAGAATATTCTTTTATATAATTGGGGAGGGAAACCGAGCAGGTACATGGTCAATGGCTACTATCGACTTAAGGTTATCCTTCTTCACCCAATCTGCTCAATGGACCGTTATGAGAGTACGTAAATTACTGCCCTAACTTTAAAATATTTAAAAATTTCCCAAAATTTCCGCCTTGGCGGCAATCGAATTTACTGAATTCATTACACTTGTTATCGTTTTTTTACATTTTTGACCTCCCAAAATTCATCTAACAGTTTTTTATAGTATAAGAGGACAAAATAGCAATTGGACCCCTTCGATGTCTACCTACAGATGAGTTGCCCTCCTCTCCTCCTGTCCTACAGTGGGCCACCGTCTACTCACAAATAGCACGAAAGTGGCAGAATATCTGTTACTTTGCAGCAGCACTATGTGAACCAGAGGGTATCCAGCCAGAGCCAGAGACATTACGTTTAACTAAAGCATGAGTTTGATAGGTATCAGCAATTTTTTTATTGCGATTTTTTTAACAGAATAGGGGGCAAAAGAGAAATCGGAGCCTTTTTTACGACTACCGACACCCATGAATGCCGATGCGTTGCCATCCTCCCCCCATGGGGGCCAGCGGCTACTCACAAACCGCATGAAACGCGACACTGAAGATATCACGTTGCGGCGGTACTATGTGAGCGAGAGGTACCTCCTCGGTCGTGCCGGCCCAATTACGTTACATACGAGGATGGAGTGTAAATGCAGCGTGAAACCCTAAATTCCTTACGTATGAGATTTTAAAATATTTAATTTTTAATAAATGTTTGAGACTTCCACGTTTGTTACACATTTTGTAGTTATCTAACGGGTTTTAACGCGATACTTGAAATATTTATTACAAGGTATTGGCTAAGTTTTTGTAAATACCTTGCTCGACGTTTCGATCGGGATACACCAGCTGTGGTCATGAGCCGACTGCGTGAAGTGATGACAGCTGCTGTTGTTGGCGCGGGATCGATGCAATGACTACCCTCCTTGCGAATGAGAAGTAGGTGTATCCACCCCCATAGTTTGATTGTCCCGGCACACAATACTCACGGTATCTGCCACATGATCCGAATGTAGACCCTAATTTTTAATTTTACTTATCACTGGGTTCCACTGGATACAGTTCCATAAACGAAGATCCTTTCCACCGTCCGTCAGTATTATCCCAGGATGGTTCGGGAAGCTATAGAAATAAAAACGCATATAACTTTCAAGCGAGAGGATGGTTTTAAATAATCTGCATTGTGGATCCCTGTGATAAATAAAATTAAAATTTACAGCCGGATCGTGTGGCAGATGCCGTGAGTGTTGTGGGCCGGGACATTTCGAATAATAAAAAACAATCGATCGAAATGGGGGTGGATGTACTTACTTCTCATTCACAATGAGGGAAGTCTTTGTATCGATTCCACGTCACAGCTGCTGTCATCACCTTACGTCAGTCGGCTCGTGACCGTGGCTAGTTTAACCCGGTCGAAACGACGAGCAAGGTACTTACAAAGACTTTGCCAATACCTTGTAATAATTGTTTTATGTATCGCGTTAAAACCCGTTAGATAACTACAATATTTAATTTATAATTAATAATTATTGATGATGATGATGATGATAATCCCAATTGTGAAAATTTTTAGTTGGAATTCTTGGTCTGTCTAGATTTAATGTTACGAGTATAAGCGCTGGCTGTAAATTTTCAGAAAAAAATCAAAGTAAAATAAAAATAGTACACACGTCACAATTCACATAATCTGCAGTATGTCTAACTCAACTTAGAATATTCAATTTGTATTTATTTAATCCAGTTACATATGTATATAAAAGTTTATAATTCAATACTAAGAGATTGGCATCAACTGCGTCTATGAATAACAAATCCACGATTCCTTGTGTAGGACTATGTATTTATGGTAGTTATATCAGTGGCTATATATTCTAAACATTCATCTTAACGATTGCAATACCCTTTGTTTTTCAAAACTGATTTACTGTACTGTAACAACAAAACATTTTCTTTGATCTGAACTCATGATGTGGACGCAAAGTGAAGCCCTATACAGCTTTATCGAATGGCTATGAGTGCTTGTCGGGCGACATGACCAGGTTTAGGGTCGAAAAGGAGTCCAAATTCCCTCGCACGCTGATGAGAGAGAGATGAGAGCGATCCATCCCGATATGAATGTTTAGAATAGCAAATTTAACTGTTATTAGCATGGCTAGGCGCGCGGTGGCTAAAATAGCCTCGGCGTCGGCTCGTCGGCACGTCTAGGCGGAGAATCATGTCTGGGTCCGAACTAATAATCGGATAATTTTTGTTAGCTACTCAAAACACACAGAAAAATACAGACTATATCAAACTTATAACTCTTCTATTTTATCACACAAGTGACTTTAATGCTATTACTTTTTTTTTGTAGTATAGGGGGACAAACGAGAAAACGAAGCCTTTCAACGACTACCGACGCCCATGGTCATCAGCATAATTATGCCGTAGCGTAGCCCTCCTCTTCACATCCCCCAAATGGGCCACCCGCAACACACAAGCCGCACGAAACGCGACACCGTAGGAGTCATCTGACGGCGGTATCAAGTGAGCGAGAGGTACATCCCCGGTCGTGCCGGCCCAATTCCGTTGTATAGGAAGATCCTCCTATGCAGCATGGCGCTACCTCTTACAAATTAATTATAATTATTTAAATTTTAATCGCCGATGCAAAATTGGGTGTGTTGGTTTGACTTGTTTGTGTATGTGTGGCACCGTAGAGCGCAGACGAGTGAACCGATTTGATAAAATATTTTTGTTGTAAAGGTTTCTTAGTCGAGAATGTTCTTAGCTATGTTTCATGAAAATTTCTGCACTCATTTGAAAGTAATTGTGTCGGTGCTTTTTAAAGTTTCAATTTAATTTTTGCATACTTATTATCAGCCCTCATACGCTCAGTACTTTAGAAGTAGTTATTTTAATGTAACTATGTCAAATCGATAAATTTATTCTTGATGATCGTTGCAAAAACAAAATATTTATACTTTGAAATATACAAGGCTTTTTCTTTTGTTTTTCGCTTAACGAAATAAGTAGGTATGTTTTGAGGTTAAAATATTTATATATTTCTAAGGATATAGATATCAATATCCAATTAGTGTACTTATTCTTCGAAGTAGCCGTAAATATATCTTAAAAATGATAACGATATGTTTCTACGCACAAATTTTTAGCTCATCTTCACGCTTATCGGGACCACGTAATAAATACCAGGATTGTGGTTTTACCGCAATCACACAACTCAGTGGTTTCCGTTTTGGGCGCTATATTTACGCTGTTGTGCATTTCTGTGTTTATCAAATGTTGTATATATTTAAAAAAAAACTCTTTTGTAGTAGGCACCTACACTAGTCCCGTTTTATTTTGTATTGTGCTCATTATTTTAATTTAGGTGAGAAATATATTGTAACTGTGTTTACAAAATTTGTATAAAAGTGTAATTTATACCTAAATATATAGCTGTAGTAATTCATTTATTCATTCATTCGATATAGGTAATAATCCATTTTAGAGTTAAAAATAACAAGTGTCACAATATTTACTTTCAATCATTAAACATACAGAAAAACTTCTATGAAGTACACTTATCGTGATCGGCATAAATTTAAAATAAAAATGATTGAAAGACAGGACATATACATTGTCCAGTTTAAATTTAAAAACATATTATTAACATATTAGTACTAATAAAAAAAAGATGAAGAGTTTTAATGCACAATATCTATGCATATATTTATTATAAAAGCTGTCTGTATATGTGTAACCAATTTTTTTTTCAAAATCTTTCGAAAGGATTTTCACACAGTTTTCACCCATGGATAGAAGAATTTCCGAGAAACATTTTTGTTTATAACTCATTCACGGGCGAAGCCGGAGTAGAGGCCAACCCTATATTTTTTATAACTTATAACCACAAATTAATACATTTTATGTTACACTTCTACATTTAGAAAATGAGTAATGAATATAAAAATCTACTATTATGAAAATCTGCAGAAAATATCGGAATACCTACTTAAAAACGAGGAATCGGCGGCTATATTTTATACTGTCACTCCACACTAATTTTAATCATAAAACACTATTCAACCTCGAACATAATTTGACACTTTATAAAAGTAACAATGTAAGCATCGTTTTATTAAATTAGTTTTATATATTTCTAATTCATAGTATATACAAATATTAGCTCCCTGCACATATTCTCCATATTTCGGTTTTCTCCATTCGTTCAACTCTCTAAAATAAAATGGAATTTATTTCTTCTCATATTCGAATGGAAATTATTTCTTCTCGTATTCGAATGGAAATCATTTCTTCTCGTATCAATACAGACGAAAGTAAATCTATGTCCTTTCTCGTATCACAATTTAAAAAGAATGTTCATTTATTGATTTCTTAAGTTTACGCGAATGATAGTCATTACACCCGTGACCATGGTGCTGTAAAGCTAACGTTTCAGAAACGTAGGGCTAGATAAATGATTAAATAAACCGCGATAAAGTCCGTAAAAGTAGTTTTATTGTAAGAAAGTTCATTCATTTTTATCATAGGGACGTGTAAATGTTGAGGTTATGTGTTCTACAATATTTTTGTCGCTGACTGCATGTGGAAGCTCTTGTTAAAGCCAGTACTTCCTTATCTATGTTGAAATTAAACCTGGCCGGGGTTAATAACGAAGACTATCATGTACTTAATATCATTGTCAGCCTGAGAAAAAAATAAAAAGTGCCTTCAGCAAACCAACAGCAATATTTTTATAAGCTCTAATTAGAAACTAATGTAGTTAATGCCTTGATACATTTTTTTATAGGATAAGGGGCAAACGAGCAGGTGGTAAGTAACTACCGCCACCCTTGGACTTCCTCATGACCCGAGGTTATGCGTTGCAGTACTTTAAGATGGCAGTAAGCTCTTTTCTTGAAGAAACCAATATTGTATCGGTTCAGAAATGCCGACGGTTGCAGCTGGTTCCACATCGAAGTTGTGCACAGTAGTAAATTGTGCGCGAAACAGTGCAGTGCAGTTGTAGACTTTCGGACATCAAGGTGGTGACGGTGGAATTTAGTGGTGATATCCGAGAATGGAATTCCGCTGCTGGTATTGATTCGAACAAATTCTCGGAACAGTCCCCGTTGTAGATGCGATTGAAGATGTGGAGCGAGCATACATCTCTTCGTAATGCCAAAGGATCAAGCTACACGGAAACAACCTGGTCGTCAACAAATCGAGTCGCTCTACGTTGAGTATGGTCAAATGGGGCGAGTTGATAGTTGGGGGCACCAGCCCAAACTCCATATGCGGTCGGACCAGTGCCTCCCCCTTGGTCTCAACTGCCTCCGCCCACCGGTGCGTTAAGTAGGTCAATAGCTCGCCAGCCGAGTGTCCCTGATGGAAACTGTATTGTCGGTCGCTAATTATTTGGTGTTTCTTTAAATAGCGCAGAAGCCGGCAGTTAATTGTGGTTTCCATAATTTTGGAGAACAAAGGGGTTATCGCAATTGGTCGGTAGTTCGATTTATCCCAGCGGTCACCTTCTTTAGGGATCGGGTGCACCAAAGCCGTATTCCATGGACCCAGCGGTCACCATCTAGGGATCGGGTGCACCGAAGCCGTATTCCAAGAGCTTGGGACGACGCCAACAGAGTAGGAGTGTCGGAAAAGACGCGTCAACTCAGGAGTCAACTCCGCAGCGCATATCTGCAGCACAGCGTTTTGCGTATATAACTCTACCGAAACTCGACATCTTGCATTGAGTTTTCACACCGCTGGATAGTAGGCGGTGGAATTCCACGGGCATCCAAAGTAGAGTTGGACGCAAATAGAGAGCCCAGGAGATCGCCTTCCTCTTGTGCGGCATGGGCCAATGAGTCATCGTTCCGGTGCAGAGATGGTAAGGATGGCTGAGCGAAATTCCCTAGGACCAGAAAGCACGAGTTTCCGTAGGAAGGCGAACTAACCTCCCGCCAATTCTGCCGAGGGAATCTAAATTTGCTTCAGCAATAACTATTTTGTAGGACCTGTAAGCGTGATCATACTCAGTTTCGATTGAGCTGGTTTTTTCATCCTGGTACGTACGTTGCAAAAGCCGAGGACTCTTGCATACGCCGTAACGCCAGTCTGTAGGAGCGGTTGAACCACGGCTGTGATTTATCAGCAATGGGTACCGATAAGTGCGGAAAGAAGAGCTCCATTCCTTGCTGCACAACATCAGCAACAGCGTCGGTGTCATCCAGCGAGAAGCAAATCTGTCCCATGGGTAAGATACAAGAGGAAATTTTTTTTCTATGAATTTATTTATTTTCTAAAACAAAAAATTATTGCTATCGTAATACTTATTATAATTCTTAGCATAACTACTTCAATTTATATAAGTGAAACTACTATGAGAGTAAATTACCATTTTATTTTTCTATGATAATTCTATTTTCGATTACGTGTTATTCAATAAACATATCATCCACGGGTATCATCTTAAGATATCTATTGCTAATTTTAAACATTCTCTCCCACACGGGATACAAGATTGGTTCTAGAAATACATCAACTAGATCCCGCCAATTGTCATGTGCAAACTTGTGGATTGCGGCAGCTGTAAAGCCAAAGTTTTAAAAATCAAAAACATTGCATGTATACAATATTTTTCTAGACAGGGTCATCGCATTGGTGAGCAATTTAATCTTTCATCATCATTATCATTATCAGCCCCTATCGGTCCACTGCTGGACATATGCCTCTCTGAAGGAACACCAAGACGACCGATTTCCTGCTATTCGCATCCATCCCGGACCAGCTACTACACGGAAATCGTCTTCCCACTTGGTGAACGGTTGACCAACACTTTGTATAGCTGAACGCGATCTCTGTTCCGGAACCTTAGTGGTCCATTTGCCACCTGATCTTTTGACGGCAACATAGGACGGCCATCGCGTCGAGTGGTGGCGGTACTTTTAATCGGATCTGCGACAGGCAGCAGTGGCGCCGGTCTGAAACCTAATCTGCCATTGCCTATCCGCCAGCTCAGCGTGGCAATTACGAGCATTTACTTTCAATGGACTGCGATTCTATACATTATTAGTGGTCTTAATAATATATATACACTTACATAATTCCTT
Organism: Eumaeus atala; assembly: GCA_017140195.1. NCBI lineage: Eukaryota > Metazoa > Arthropoda > Insecta > Lepidoptera > Lycaenidae > Eumaeus > Eumaeus atala. The sequence continues at coordinate 132,751 of JAFELO010002396.1, forward strand.
CTGTCCGTTGAATAAATTTTCAAAATTAAACATCATGGGATCCAGAGGCTGATATTTCGCTGTAAAAGTCTTAAAACTTACGCGAGTTTTGCCATCGCTGCCTTTAATTTTGTTCAAATTGACATCTAAGTCAATAATATTTCTTCCTGTAAGAAATATAACACGTGCGGTGAACGTTTGGTTCCTTTCATACTAAACGGGGATACGTTCCATTTGAAACGAATACCTCACAAGTTCTGAATACCACATAGGCCTTTGCCTATTTTTTTGGGGTCTGTAAATTTGGGTTATGTAACTTTTTTTCACACCTACCTACCATATATTTTGCCTTGTGTTTGTCACCTTTTTTAGATCTAATGGTTGGATACTGTCTTTGTGACCGTAACTTTAGAATAGTTCAATAACCCAGGGGTTTGTCCTCCGATTTTTCGTTTGACCCCTACAAAACAAAAAAGTTCTGGTCTGGTCTGGTTCAAGTCACGGATCGGATATGAATGTTTCAATTCTTAATGACAGTCCGAAGTCGGAAAGTTGGTGGTTTCATAACCCGGTGCCTCGGAGAGTAGTACACTAAGCTGCCGGTCTGCACTTGACTTCTCTCCAGTCGTGTCAGATTGCTTTACCATCGGAATACGCGGGAAAGGGCGGATGGAGTACATTTGTGCCTGCGCTAGGACGATTCGGCTAGGACGACATTATTAATATAGGGTATGTATTAGGAACAAACAATAATAACTTTTCTATACTACGTAGCAAACGAGTACACAGCACAGCAAAACCGGAATCTACATAGGTGGGCTGCCATCTTCAACCACATCTACATGGATGGTCAATAGAAAACTTACTAATCGGAAGGAATGCGTCTACGTAGCAGTAATGTACATCAGATACGACTTTTGCTGTCACCTATCCGGAAGGAACGTAGCTGTCACTTTACATCAAGTACCACGTTTGCTGTCACTTTACGCCGGTATACTTTAAACATCAGGTACTACTCGGCCGCAACTATACAGCAATACACTATCTCAAATATCTTTGGTTTTATTCGAAGAGTATATTATGGAACCAACCTGACGACATACTATAGTCTCCTTGCCCGTAGACTGGAACTATCAGAAGTTGTCCATTAAGTTCGTATTTACCGGCCTGGTGGAACTTTGGACAGCTTAATTGAAATTTCAGATTTGTATAATCAGCATCAAATCTGCGAGTAATTTTCCATATAATACAAGATGAACGAATGGTGACAGAAGGAAATATTCACACAAGCTAAAGGAAAAATGTTATAGCTGTTTTGCAGATGTTTGCGGGCGTTGGTGGTTACTTACCTCACGTGGCCCAACTGTGCATTAGGCACTTATGCAATATAAAGGGGGTTATGTACATGTCTGATTTTTTTGTATAGAAGAGGGGTGCAAACCAGTAATCGGAGCCTTTTTACGATTACTGACGACCATGAATATCCACATAATTACTGTGCCGATGCGTTG
>JAFELO010002411.1:0-63661 GCA_017140195.1 Eumaeus atala
CATTTGTCGGGGCACTCTCACAGGTCCCAGAGCGAACTGGGAAACGTGTATGGTACCACTCCTGTGATGGCCCTATGGACAGGCACCGAATCGCACGCTGTGTTTACGATACGGTGTATTGGTGGAAAAGTACAGGTCAAAGGTCAGACGCGACAACAGAAGAAAAGAAAGAAAAAAAATGAAAAAAGATGGGTCCTGGCCGTGAAGTTGGTGTCACGGGAGAAGCGGCGGGCCGTATCCTTGCGGGAGCGTGGCAACGGGGTTGTCACGTCCCACTCGGTACCGCCCGTGCGGTGTCGGCGATGTCCGTCTGCTGCGTCCAGCGAGAGGGAGAAGTGTATATAAGTATATATCCTGTGAAAATGAAGTCAAATGGATTAGTTGTGATTTTTTTTTCTAGCCTGTGTGGGAGGTATACGGAAACTGGTTATCCCCCCCCCCTGGCAGGCTATATTTGTCCGGGGGGCGGGCGTGCCAGGGCGCGAGACCCCTGAGAGTCTTCTGCTCCGACGCGTCCGCCTTTTCGAACAGGTTGCTCGACATCCTGCCGACAAAGTCATCAAGGGGCTCGACGCGCAGGTTCCCGAGTATAGTATGGTTCCTCACGAACCTTGGAGCCTTGACCAGTTGCTGAAACACCTTGTTCTGAACGACACGGAGCTTCCGCTTTGTTGGTATCGCTCAGCAAGTGATGCCAGGCAGGAGTCGCGTATGTTAGCCTCGATCTTATGTGGATGTTGTAGAGTGCCATCCTCATTTTTAGTGGGATGGCACTCGCCCGCAGGAGCGGCGCCAGCCTGGCGGTGGCTGATCTGGCCTTTCTGATGGCGGTTTCGGCCTGACGAGCTATCGTGAGTCCGGAGTCTAGCACGACTCCCAAATAGTTGGCTGTCCTGTGCCATGGAATCGCGACGCCCTGTACCTTGAGCGCACCGACGGTGCTCTGTCTGGAAAAGGTGATCGCTTGTGATTTAGATGGATTGACCGCCAGCCACCATTTCTGGAGCCACTCCAGCAGGAGACCGAGGGTTCTCTGTAGTTTCTTGGCCAAGAAAGCGGTGTCGTCCGCGTAGAGCGCGGCGGTCACTCCGGGGGAAACAGGCACGTCCCCGGCGTAAAAGTTGTAGAGGGCTGGCGAGAGACAGCTCCCTTGTGGTACACTTGCACGAATACATTTCCTCTCGGACAAGACCCCGTCCACTCTCACCTGGAATGTCCTGTCAGAGAGGAATGATGCAATCACTTTTATGAGAGGTTTAGGCACATTGCTTTGGATTAATTTGTATATTAACCCGTTATGCCATACGGAGTCGAATGCTTTTTGCATGTCGAGGAATACGGCGGCTACGGCTTCTTTCTTGTTTCTAGCCGCTGCGATCAAATGGGTGACCCTGACCAGTTGGTGAGTGGTACCGTGGTTGGGTCGGAAACCGAATTGTTCGTCTCTGAGTGGTAGAAGGGGGGTCGTGTAAATAGCCGCCTTGAACAGGCATAATGCGGCGGACACACTGCCGCGACGTTCAGGTATTATTATAATGTTAGCTGTTCACCCGAAGTTTTGTGTGCGTTATATAAAAATCTTTTACACTGTAATTTATCGTAGAGGTATAAAATGAAACAACTACCTGTCTACAGAGATGGATACAGAGCTGACACAACCGGGACCTCAATCTGTCTGTGTAGGTCCGCATAGCAAATATACGGATGACTGTCACTATGGCTCCAACTGCTCGTGTGTCATAACTATAAATAGTGTGGCAAACAATATATAAACAACAAAAAATTTAAAGGAGTGACTTTTTAATCACTGTTGAGATAGAAAAAGTCCCATTTAATATAAAGTGAGTCTTTTTATTATATCACAAATATTCCTATTGAAATTAGAAACCACCGTTTGGAAACAGTTGGAGATCATATTTAAAATTAATAAAAACTGGCTGTCTGTAAATATTGACTATTTAATCTTATTTCTACGTAGAAGATAATTTACGGAAATAATCTCACGTGTAACTTGTTCTCGAAATTATTTGTGAACGCCACACCCGATGGATTGAAACAGATGACGAGAAGAAACCGCCCTCTCAGGACATTACTATGACTTTAACGTTACTCCATTCGTACATACAGTCGATTTACATGACGCTATCACGTCAAATAATATTGAATAGAAATAGCAAATGCTAATACCAACCACGAAAAATCTGACTATCCATAATCACAACCACTTCGTCAGGGGTGTACCAAGAAGAAGAAGAAGTTACATCAATGTTTACTTATTGAAATCTTTATATTTACACCCACATACGTTCGTTTTGACCTAGGATGAAATAATCCGAGAGCGACGTCTATTTGACAGATTTTAAGTGTCGACACTTTGTAGGATTTCTTGGGACACTCTCTTACTGTAGGAACCATCTGGACAACTACTGATGCACGTACACATCTGTCTGCTTGGGTACATGTGCCGTATTCAGATGCATAATGGAATTGCAATGTGTTGGCCTCCTTCTCTCTTCCCCTCATACTGGAAACGTACAAAACAAACATGAAACGGGACATCGCTGTCACTTCAAGGCAGTATAGAGCAAGTGAGACGAATATATGTGGTACCAGTCCAATTCGCCTGCAAAGCTGCTACTTATTCTTAATCAAACACTGGCATTAAATTTATGAATCATTCAGACATGAAGAGCCTACCTGATAACCCTAAAGAGTAGCCCTTGTTTTGTTTCGTCGAGTCTGAGCGGTGAAATTTCCTCGTAGAATATTCCAGATAATTGAGTTTCCTAAATCACGAAGTCAATGATAACAAAAGGAAACGATACCCTATTACTGACATAACATTTATTGTTAGATATAGTTACACGGAATAGTAAATGTGACACTTTTGCATCGTATAGAGTTTAGAGTTGGAATGAACTAGGTATAATTAACTTGAAATAGGTAATTTTGGAGATGTAATTACCAATTCCACTGTACAGAATTTATGAAGAGATTTTCGAAAGTTCATGATACCCCATATTATGGTATGTTCAGGAATATAGGAATGCTCCGTTACAAAATTATGTTGGGAAAAGAATTATAATTTATTAGAGTAGGAAATTGAAGAAATTTTTTAGTATTTTATAATTTTTACTATTTCAATATATTTGTTCTGACTATCAACAAATTCAGAATCTTACATTTTGTTGTATATGTGTTGTTGTGTATTATGTTTGACATTATTTTAGCTAAAATATGAGTCATGTTTTACATTGCACGACTAGGCATACTTCATGGAATTTGTTAAGTGACAAATGATAGAAGAACAGGCTCTTCTAGAACTAAAATAGATGGTTACGGCAGCATAACATATTTGGAGGGATCTAATGCAGAAAAATCACATAGCGATATAAAAGTTTAAGTTTCTATATGAAAGCATTGTCTACATGTAGGCCGTTAGAAGATACAAGATACGTAACGAATTCTCTGTGATTCCGGTCCAAACGAAGTTAGTCTTAATCTAACAAAACAAAAAAAAGATGTCATAGCTCCATGTAGGTTAGGCCACGAACTTTTAGATCCACCTCGTAACACCTCAAGACAGCAATATATAGTAAGTACTGTTTGCGTTAATCGGAACAACCAAAATTATAATTCTTCGGGTAAAAACTTGGTACATCAGGACATCTCAGTCCACCCGTGACCATGATTGCTGTAAAGCTTCTGAAACGCTGGGCTAAATAAATAATTTAATAAACCGCGATAAAATCCGTAAGAGTAGTTTTATTGTAATATCTAACATTCGCGTAAACTTAGTACATCAATACTCGTATATATACTATTTTATATATTGTAATTTATCTCAGAAATAGTGACAGGCAAACACTAAGGCCAAAACCGAAAATGTTATTTTGTTAAGACCACTATGACTGACACTTTCAAATATTTCGTCGCACTACAAAACTAATATAATACATATATTATTTATAACTAATATAATACATATATTATTTATAACTAATATAATACATATATTATTTATAACTAATATAATACATATATTATTTATAACTAATGTTTCTCTTGCCACCGTAACCTCTCTTAATCTCTATTATCCCCATCGGCCTTTTTTTTGATACATTACTAGTGAACAAAATGGCGGCCTTCTAATACCTACACGTAAATTGATTACTTAATTTTCCACGTAATTAATATTACGTATCAGTAGGAGGCTTGTATTGTAGGGATTTAATGATCATATTCGATATCTACTTAGGTAATTGAATGTAAATAAGTGCCTCGTATACAAGGCATATCGTATGTAAAGGCATAGTTTAGATTTTTTGATTTAAAGTGTTGTATCTACACCTACTACATGTTGGTGTATTAGAGATACTTTTTCAATAGTATTTCGACGCTCCACTTCAGTGGTTTTAGTTAAACGATTCTTTTTCCAAATTTAACTATCTATTAACCTAGAGAAAAAAAATATTTACTGTTTTATTTAAGGACACCAGCCGTACCGACGTTATATATTTAAATAAAAGAAAAATGAAAGTTAACATATCTGACGTTTGCGCTTTAACAGGTGACACAACATTATTAACAACATTCTGGTTAATACAAGTAAGCAATACATATGAGTTACAGTAGAACTTTAAAAATTAGCGCGATACAGTTGTTAACATATATTCTGAGGTATACAAGCACACGAACAACCACTCACAAAATAAATATATTAATAATTTATACATAAATATTTTTTTATAATTTTTTTAATTATTAATAGGGTATAATAAAATAATGTTAATTTAATTTGAAACTGACTGAATGATAGGTGGAAGATATCTAAATCTATCATGGAATTACATACACTGTTGTAAACTTTGCACATTCTTGTGATTGGTGCGTGAGATCCTAGGTTTGTTCTGGAAATGGGACCGCATAGAATCTTGACGATTGGATGGCGGAGTAAATACTGTGGAACTTTCAGGGAAAAGATCAATTCGCATCAAGAAGTTCTGCAATTCACAATTTTGTGTTACACGAGAAGATCGTGCACTGTTCGTCTTACTTTTAGGGTGGTTATATTGGAAAAAATGAGGTGTTGTGTATGTGGTGACTCCTGTATATAATACCATTACTAGTGTAAATAAGGTATTGGGTAAAAGATCTTTGAATATTTTCAAGGCGCTGCGAGTGCACCACGTGACATAGGTTCCACAAAGAGCTCGCATACTCCAAGTGGCCTCTAGCTAGAGTGTTCAATAATATAAGTTTTGTGCCGTTATGGAAGCCTTTAGAATTTCGTTTTATAAACCCAGTCAATTGTGCAGCCTATTTATGATCGAGTTAGTATGTGCATTAAATCTAAGTTTTTAAGTAAGAGTCAAAAATTAAATCCTCCTAGGTCTCGTATTTCCCCTACCTCTTTCAGTTTATCGTTTCCTATGGTGTACGACGAGCAGTAGGGACGCCTCTTTTTAGTGAATTTCATATGCCAACGTTTTTTTGGGTTCAATATCACTTGTTTAGCATTACACCATTCGTTTAATCGGTTAAGGTCTTCCTGCAAGATAACTGAATCAGAGTGTGACGAAACCGTTCTAAATATCTTCAAGTCGTCTGCCGAAATTGAGATTCGGCTATTACGAACGGCAAGCCAAATATCATTAATGTATAAAGAGAATAACATTGGTCCCAGGTGAGTCCCCTGTGGCATGCCAGATGTAAAATAATACTGGTATGAGTCGTAGCCGCTAACGTTGACAAGTTCACTCCTCCTCTCAAGATAAGAGGAAAACCATACCAGAAGTGAACCGTGGATACCGCAGGCTTCTCACGAGAATTTTGTGGTTAACTTTTAAGGCACTTGTAAAGTCCGTGTGCACGACATCTCCATAGTCGACTGTAAGTGATAAGTAGTATGTAAATGTTAAGAGATTGATTTCAGGTCATCAACCTCGGCGAAATCCATGTTGAAAATCATTTATTATTAAAATTGAAAATAAATCAATAAAAGAAATCGAAATTTGAAAGAAAACTTTTGTGCGCTGGCCTCTTTCAATGTACGCTAGATGACTGATCTCTTGCTACTCGCATCCATCCCAGACCAGCTACTGGGGACCAGACACAATACCATTTAAAAAATCACAGGCATTCAGAATATTAAAATATTGGTATTCTCTAGCTATCATAATAAGTATTACATAAGCTATTACAGTTCATTTAATTATTTGACTAGCACGATGTTTCTGAAGCTCTCTATTTCTAAAATGTTTCGGAATATTTATTTATTTATTTATTTCCTGATTGTGTTAAGAAAAAAAAAAGATTTGGAATATATGTTTAAAAAATCACACTTACTACATAAAACATTTGTTGTATGGAATAAATGTATGCTTACGACACTTCTTGAAGTCAGCAAAATAATGAAAAATGAAATTATTTAAATTGCGTAGCTAAGTGGTTTTGATGAGGCTCTTCAGTAACTTAACCCCCTACAAACACAGTACGTAGCAATACCACAAATATTAATGGACTTTCTCCGTAACCCCTTCGAAATTATAATAAATACCAACCTCATCGTCTTAGTAAAGAAATTACAACTTTGGAAGTTATTTCACTGAGTTATAACGAGTTTTAATAACTCATCGGGGAGACTCGTTCGGCACAACTTCCTATTATTAATGATTACAAACAAATAATACAATAGCAATGGATTTTGTTCATTGAATCGTTTTATGCTTTTAACTCTACCAGCCCAACTAGCTATTAATGATAACATCAAATCATAACATCTGTGGACTTATCACGCCACGTTGGCCTAGTTCCGCGTTAAGTACCGCAAAGACTTGTGTTAAAATTATTAGGTAACGAAAATATATTTTATTTACAAATTTAAAAAAATGTTTAATTTGAAGATTTTTACTATAGAAATACATGACCAGGCCATGAAAATGTTGCATAATATAAAATATCGTCTAGGGGCCGCCTTTGAACGATTTATCACAATATTATTAATGTCATTAACTAGAATCTTGTGTCAGCAAAATTCAACAATTCTAACTTTAAATTTAAAAAAAGGAAAACAATCTATTGAGTTTTACATTATTTTCACCTGGTAAAATTCCCAGGGGAAATCTCCAGCAATGTCTAGAAACACTTCTACGGACTCTACTATGGAGAACCGTTAACATTTAGTTTATGGGTCAAGGTGGATTTGTTATTCTAATATCATTCAAGATACCTCTACGGTATTCATATAAATGTGTCGCTGCTTAACTTGACCTCTATCAAACAAAAACAATACTAAATACTGACTGAATTAGAAGATTAAAATATCGAGTATTAAACGGCCGGCGCAGTATTAGCACAGCTCAGATGATAATTCCAGATAAGAGAATTAGTAAGTAATATTTAATATACTATTATCGTTATACGTCCATATGGCACTAGTCCTTACGGCATTAGTACAGGCCTAGACTAACGGGTGTGATAAGTTCACAGATACTATTATTATATAATATAGATTTATTGTTCATAATTAACGTATAATTAAGACGAGGCCCGCACTCTAAACCAAGTAACCGATAACAGGGTAATACACATAAGCTCATCCTCTGCAAATCCATCCCACTTTATCCCATGTGACCTTTTAGATCTTTAGAAATATTCTTTTAATTATTATGCTTCAGACATTTATTAAAATAAAGCGTAGTCATGATTAAATATTAATTAGTGCCAATAAAAAATATGATAACAACTTAATGCAAATTAATGTAAAGTTAATCAAAGAGACTTCTTATACTCTTCTGTTTTACTAAATTCTTCTGCTCTTCTTTTTGACTAAGTTAAAAAATGTAAAAGCGAGCTAATCTTCTTCATCTCGGGATCGGAAAAAATTGAGAACTCCTCCAACTTCTTCCTGTAAGCTGTCAGGTTTCATCTCACATATGAAAGGCCCAATTTCTCCGCACCAGACGTCATTCAGTTCACCCCCCCTGAACATGCTCCCGCAGAACTCCCCAGTCGTAGCGTTGTCTGGTTGTCCATTTGTCCAAATGTTATATCCCACTTCTACGGTTGAAATACCTGGACAGTACGAGGAGTTTATGATGCAAAAAAGGAGGACCAAGTACAGTATTATTTTACGAGCGATCAAGAGAGCTGAGTTTTAGACAATTTTGGCTCCCGTTACTGTAATGTTAATATACATACCACTTATAAGATTGCAGGTGCAAAATGTTTAAGTATACAGTCTCATTTTGAATTAAATGGAAATTGATTCCTGGCAATTTATTGGTCGATTGAATGGTGGAAGAGGAAAACGTATCAGCGTAACAGTACGAATATTGACGATTTTATGATATTACTAAATACGACTGCGTGTCCGATCCGAAGTTTTTTATTTTTCCGAATCTTGTAAAAAAATATTAAATAAAACGTTACCGTGGATAGTAGTCCAGTCTCCTCTCTCATTCCAATCGTGGAAACCTAAATGCGCGATATCTCTCATCAATTTGTTATTCACTTGGAGTATGGAGGTTTTTGGGTTCTTGTTGAATATTTCTTTCAAGACCAATGCCTCTTGCTGGCTGTCGGCAATAGCGAGGTGGCCGCCCTCTGCCGCACATGTCATAAATGCTCGAGACCACGTACGGGCTACACGATGGAACTTGTAGCAGCTACCAGTTCGCGGTTCCAGGTTGTATTCTGCAAATATTTCAAGGGTATTTTTTTCTATAGTATTTCATATCGCTACGGGATGAACTAGTGAGGATGAGGATGTTTATGGTCGTCAGTAGCCACGGTAAGGCTTCAACTGCTCTTTTATCCTCTACACTATAGAAAATATTTACCTCTGTCGACAGTCCCACATCCATTGATGACAACGTCGTTCGTTCGTTTCTTATAACAGACGTAAGGGTAGAGGCTGGTGCAGCTGACGTCTGCGATGCTCCCGTTTCCCATGAGCATGATGCAGTCTTCTTCGTTATTGGCATTGTTCGGCTCTTCAGGTAACCACATAATTGGCATTTTCCCCAACGGTACACCTGCATATATGTTTATTTTTTAATAATAATGTCGTCCTAGCCGAAATTTGATCATGGCGACCATCTCTATTGAAACGAGCCAACTGCGCATGCCACATCATAGTGTACAAGTCGGTGCACAGGCACAAGTGCATTCTGTGTTCCCTTATTATACCATTCTGATGGGACGACAATCCGACACGACCGGAGAGAAATCAGGCGCAGGACCGACGGCTTAACGTGCTCTCCGAGGCGCGGGGGATTGGGGCGAGCGCCGGGCGAGCGCCGGGCGAGTACACTTTTTCAAGATGAACTACAAAATCTGTATAATGAATTTAAAATGGTTCTTTTTTCTTATGGGATATTTTGTTAAAAAAGGTACTTATTTAATTACATAATTTGGATCAGAATCTAATACTAAATACCAATGCAGCGATGGGAATGACTAACAAGGCATGCTCTATATGCAGGTTTATTTAAGAAACATATAAAGCAGGAAAGCATTTAAAAGCTGGAACGGATTGACAAAAATTAACGTAATTTACGATTTGTATCGACAACGCGAGCGCAGAACTATGTATGTTTTTCGTTAAAAAAGGTTAAAGGATTATTCGGAGCCAGTTGGCAACCACCTCATCAACTATAGCACGATTACAAAGACGTGCTTTATGAAATCCCCTAATGCGCCACCGGACCCATAAATACCGTCATTGACGAGCTCGAGCGAGGACTCCAGCTGTAATGTAACAATGTCCCTTCCGGCTCCGTCTTAGCTACATCCTTACCTTCAACGGAGAAGAAGTCTCCACTAGAGAAAGTCGCGTGAGTGCCGGTGAACACGCCTCTAGTGGGGGACAAATGCTGCTTAATGAACTTCGACAGGCTCGTATACATTTGGAAATCATTAGGCGACGCGAGAATAGCACCTGGAATTCACATAAGAAGCAAGGTGAGCTTTTCGTAGTAAGAAAGGGGGGGGGGGATAAGATGGGTTATACGTATAACCCATCTTATCCTCTCCTCAAGTAGGCAATCAGAGACACACAGCCAACACGATTGAGATACTATAGCTGTGACTTTGCAACGATTTTATGTGAGAGGGAGGTACATCTTCATCGTGCCGGCCCAATTCACGTGCAATTCATTATTCACAACTTCTAATAAAATATGAGGTAACTTAAAAAATTAAGTAAAGCGGAAGTACACTTGAGTATGAGAAGTACTTTATAACATTTATTATTTTAGTAAAACGTAATGCCATGGTACATTGTAAAGGAATTGGGTCAGCATGATGTGGGAGGTACCTCTCGCTCACTTGACACCGCCGTTAAGTGACAGATATGCTGTCACTTTTCCTGTGGTTTGTTAATAGCTGGAGCCCATTGGTGCGGAGGTGGAAAGGGGAGGCAACGCATCTGCTTCACAATCATGCGGATGTGTATGGGTGTCGAAGATCTGATTGACCACAATTCACACAAATAACAATACTGTGACCAATGTCAGAGGACACTCAGCATTTGCCAGATCACTACGACTTGACGCTGATTTCACATGCTGTGACCCCACATTTCCAGTTCTTTGTCACTCACGCTCTTGCGCTCGCAAGTGTCAATTGTCTTTTAGGAAGAAGTAGTGCGATGCTGCATAGGAGGAGGTAGTGCCATGCACGGTACATGGCACTACATCCTCCTATACAACGGAATCGGGCCGGCACTTCTTACCGGGGTAAAGTGACAGCGTGGCTGTGGCGTTTCGCGCGGTTTGTGAGTAGCCGGTGGCCCATTGGGGACGATGATAGGAGGGCAACGCATATGCGTAACAATGTCCATCGCGTCGGAAGTCATCAAAAGGCTACGATTTCTCGTTTGGCCCCTTATGATATTAAAGGAATCAGTCCGGCTTAGTTGACACTTGACATAAAAAGTAAGTAAATTAATATTACAATAGCATTCCAGAACAGAACAAGATTTGGTATGAGATTTACCTTCTAACCTGCAACGCAGACGCGCCTCCCTCCACACCGCCGGTATTCGGTGCAGCTTCATCCATCCATCTATTTCTGAATTGTACGTGTAGTCATATCGGAACTTCTTACAATCTGCAAGAACAAGGTAACAAGAAGGATTACATTACAAAAGATCACAGCCTGTTTTAACACAGTGTGAATGGGATGTGGCGAAATGAACAAGTGGCGGGGAGCCGCTGGATGCAAGTGGCTCGTGACCGCCTGTCGCCTTCGCCTGTCGCGTGTCCAGTCAGTCCAGCGTGTCAGTGGACGTCGTCCGGCTGAAGATGGTGATAATGAATGTGATGAGTGAGGAAATAAGAAGATCTAAGAGGAATTAAACTTTATGCATAGCTCAAGGCTTCGTATGAGAACTGTTAAAATATTTTATATATTGATATTATAAAAATGAACAGCTTGTGAATGAAATTGATATTATAAAATGAACAGCAGAAGGAAATGTTTGCCCTGTAAAATGCTACACTGATCTTACCCTACAGCAGTGATAGTTTCACACGATTTTCTTTTTCATTATTGTTTTTTCATCACGCACATTAAATAATTTCTTGAAGTATATAATAGTAATCTCCAATAATCAAAAGTAAGAAGGTTTTGTCAAAACTCCCTGCATTTTCATGGAATTATTGACCGGCCGTTGTCGGTTAGATCAATTAGTAACTTGGCGGTTTATTCCTTGTGTTACGCTAAAGCTCGCGCCAGATCATGGATATTTTATTTTATGTGTATAATATGTATTGCTATAATAAAAATCTTAAATCTATAATTATTTTTGTTTATATTAAATATATTTCCGACGTCTAGTGCCTAAAACATAAGTCCTTGTGGTACTTAGTACAGGACCAGGCTAATGCGATGTGATAAGTCCACGGATATTATTATAATTATTATTATTATTATACAAGAATACTAAATGAGAGAAAATTGAAAGAGGCCTACAACCAACAGCGTATTGATAAGGGCTGATAATGATGATGAGAGAAATATTGGCTAAGTTTACAAACTTTATTTAGTTTCACCTGTCCCGATGCGTCTGTATTCAAATCATGGAATTCAAATTCTATTCAAGTCCCATTACCGATTGAGCCTTAATTGTTAGCATAACCTGCGTGCATACGCAGATACAAATTGAAATAAGGTAACAACGCGATGCGGTATTACGATAAGCAGCTAATTTGATGATTGAGCCGGAAACGGCACAACCCTATCGACTTTGGACTTTTTGACATGCCTCGGTTCTTTTGTATTTTTTTTTTGTAATTAATTCGTAACATGAGAAATATTTCATATTCAGTGAATTTTATTATGGACCAATGTCGACAACGTACGAGGCCTAAAAAAATATAAAAAATAATAAAATGTAAACAAAATACATTACGACCGAGGAAGCGGGGAAGGGATGATGATATTTTATTAACGTATGAAAACATTTTAATGAGAAAAAATAAGTAAGATAATTTTTATAGTTGTATCCATGAATTTATTTTACTTTCAGTGCTCAAATTGTTCAATATTTCCACGTCATGCCACTAAGCTAATGGTGTGTTATATATATATTGACGTTTAAAAAGTAATGCAAGAGACAACATATGTCAGAAATGACATTTACTTACAGGGTAAACGGAAGGAATTGTCAAGATATTATAAAAAAATTACGTTCCGAGGAATTATTCAGCTGAATACCAGCAGCGTTCCATCTGCAGACATCCCGGCAGAACTTTACATGCCACGCCCACCACCTTGCAGTCCGTAAGTCCACACGAGTGCGGTTTAAACGCCACTTCTTACCACGTTCAACTGTTTCACAGTGGAACCAGCTGCCTCCCTCGACATATCCGAACCGATACGACTTAGGGGTATTCAAGCAAAGACTATACTTATTCCTTAAAATCCGGCATCGCGTCTGCAAGACGTCTAGTCTTGCAAATGTCTATGGGCGACGGTAGTCCATACCCACTTGCTCGTTTGTACCCTTTTTTATATAAAAAATATGTTACAATGTCTACCTATTAAATGTATGACAGAGCAACGTCTGTCAGCTAAAGACGGACAATGTCGGACAGCTAGTTGTCAATAATTTCGCCAACTAAAGAAGGATTAACTTTGATATTTTTCTTCATATTGGTTAATCAAAACGTTTAGCATAATGTTACATAGTTCATGGTCATCACTGATGATGATGTAAAACAAGAAAAGAATTTTTCCTATTCCCAAAGTCCAGAGTTTCCGGAGCCTATTCCATGCAAACAAGCAATCAAATGTTTCCTCTTTATAATATAAGTTTATATGACTCCTGTGTTACATTTTGATCCGTTTACGATACAATAACGACACATGACTCTAAGCCGCACCTGAAACGGGCCGATTTAAAAAAATACGTTTTTCTGTTCCGTGTGTGTATATACGAATGTAATAAAGCTCGAACGGGTCAAGGCGAATTGGAAAAACATATTTCTGTGTATTATAGCTTCATGATGACTATATGTGATGACGCTACGACCAGTGGCACCGGAGAGACATCCTTAGTATATGTGTGGGGTTTACTAAAGTTTATATAATGATGTATATCATTTGTAAACATAACACTAAAAAATTTTAAATATTTCGTGTCAGGACGGACCTAGTATCATATACCACCGTAACCATGGTTGCTGTAAAGCTTCTGAAACGTCGGGATACATAAATAATTTATTAAACCGCGATAAAATCTGTAAAAGTAGTTTTATTCTTATGACTAACATTCTAGTAAACTTAAGACGTCAATAGTACTTGATATAAAATTAAACCAATTAAGAGCAGACGAATGGAATCTGTGAGCGAATACGCATCAAACGAGTGAAAAATCATCGCCTGTTTTCTTACACTACAATAGTTTTTGTTCAATTTTTTTAGAGATTCTTCAATGGAATATTTGTTAAAACAATAATTATGTACATTGGAAAATGATTTACGCGATCTCCCATAAAAAAAATTACACGTATCGGATTGGCAACCTCCTCCGTTTTTTAGTCGGATTGAATGTACAAAAACGACGAATATAACGATCGATCGGACGATGAGTGGATATTATTTAATTTGATGGTTTTGAAGTTAGATTTTATTTCATTTGTTATATTTATTTTAAGTAAAAACGAACTTACCAGAAAGTAACAAGAAAGTCAGAAGTAAGTAATTTAAAATCCACATGGCGCGGAATAAACGTATCACCCACACAGCGGCATTCACTATTTTGAACTTGATCTTAAGGAAAACCCTGTCGATGCAGGTTATGAACGAGTTCTATATTAATGAAAAGAATAAAATAGTAACAAAATATATGTTAATGCTAATTGCCACAAAGATTACTGGTGTCCTTTTGGTTTGATGCGATGATAAAACATTTATGTTTTAAATTAATCTGATGATATTTTTTTGGTCCAGAACTTGTGCTGTGCTAGCGAAGAGAAGTAAAGTACAGCTTCATCGGATTGCTATGAGTGCTCGTTGGACGACGAGACTACGTTTAGGGTAGAAAAAACTTCTGCGTGTGCGTAAGGAGGTACCCTCGAAACATAGTAATGGGCGAGAGGTTGAGCTGCAGTGCAATCTCTCGTTACATCATGTGCTTGAGGCCGGATATATTCGTGAACGCATTCACTATATATATCTATAATCCATTAATGTTTCTTGTAATTTTATCAAATACATTTAATTGTCTTCTTCATATAATAAAACAACTTTATTTTATGGAAAATTAAACATTTATTACACCTTAGTGTTAATTGTGCACAAGTAAAGTAATTTGTATATTGTATCATCTAGAATGAACTTATTATATGATTACTATGGACAGATTTTGTTTAGAAGCGATTATTAAAAAAATCTATGTAAGCAATAGTTGCAATTTAATTTTTACTTTTAAAATGAAAAAATCAGTGATTGTCGACGAGGCTATCGGGGGATTTTTCGCACATGTATGGACCGACTTCATGGCACCATACGTCATCCAAATTGCCATTCCTAAACATTCTACCACAAAATTCGCCAACCGTAGAATTATCTGGTTGTCCCCCAGAAAATTTGCTAATTCCAGCCTCTTCGAAAGTTTGCCCTGAAAGTATAATGCAATTTCATCAAATTAATCGTTAGCAAATGTAGTTTATATTCAAATCTTCGTAATTACCTATACTAATATAATTGAATAGCCTAACACTGCCCCGACAATATATTTATATTGGTCTTATATATAGACGGATATTTTGTGGTCGAACTTCGACCGTGATGTTGAGGTGCGATATCGTCGTGTAAACAGTTCTATAGCTCTATTCAAGATTCCAACAATTTAAATGTATTCCTACAATACCCAAAAAAATCAGCAAATTGCACTTCTTGCTCAGCTCACTGACGTCTAAAGTAAAAATGAACAGTATATGTCGGTTTGCAAATTATTATATATCAACTTGATATTATTGATTTAATGAGACGTTATCGCTTACCATGAATAGTACGCCAGTCCGACCTTTTGCCCCAGTCATGGAAACCAATATGCATGATGACTCTCATTATACCTTCGTGCACTTGAACAATTTTGTTCGCAGGATTATTATCAAAGAGCTTTTTCATGAATTTGGCTTCCTCTTCACTGTTTGGTATTGCTAAATAGCCCCCCTCGGCTGCACACGACATGTACGCTCTCGGCCATGTGCGCGTGTTGCGGTGGAACTTGTAACAATTTCCAGTTTTTGGATTCAAGACATATTCTGCAAAAATTTAAACAGTGAGAATATTGATGATCATAATGTATTTGGAAAGTTATTCATAATAACCTTTAATACAGTTAGTTAGGAGAACTTCATTTCCATTAGGATCCACAAAGTTCTACCCACCACTGTCAGTTGTTCCACATGCAGTAACTGGATCTTTGGTGTGTTTCTTGAAGCATACATATGGCAACACGTCAGTGCAGGAAACATCAGCAACTGTACCGTTTCTAATAAAAGCGATACATTGTTCGTTGTTGTTCCAATTATTTGGCTCTTCGGGCATCCATTCTACAGGCATTGAACTTAAAGGTACACCTGTGAAGATATGTAACACACTTATATCTTCAGTTTGATTTTGTATATTGTTGGTTAGATTTAGTGTGTGGTTCATTTAGTAAATACAAATATGTATTAAAAATGTAAAATCACCTATTTCATATCCACCAAAATTTATGCAAAACCAATAAAAGAAATAAAGTAATAAGTATGTTTTGTGGTATTATTTCATAGGATTGAAATAAACTAGCCTATACTACAGTAACGACGCCCAATTTCATCGCCCAATTTGAAGGGGGGGGGGGAACACATCGGCATAGTAATTATGTGGATGTTCATGGGCGTTGGTAGTCGTATAAAGGCTCCGATTGCTTGGATTCTATAAAAAAGCTTTTAAAACCGCACAGGATAGGCGGCATCTACATATATGAAATAGGTGTGACATCGACTATGCTCGTTAAGATCGGCTGCTGTGGTGACCTTTAATGTTTCTCTTAACGGTCGTGTGTAAGACGACTTGGTCATCCTAGATGATTTTGTACTAAACGACAGATAGCCAGCGTACCAGACTCTTTAGAGCTGTATTAGACTCGAGACAGGCAACAAATAAGTCGATAATGTTATCACTTAAAAATGGAAATCCTAAAAGATTTCCTTCAACGGAAAAGAAATCTCCATCTGAAAAGGTGGCATGAACACCAGTAAATATGCCACAAAAATCCACGCGCTTCGCTCGAGTGAAGGTCTTTAAAGCGCGGGTCATGCGAGTGTCTATTGGCGAAGCTAGAACGGCACCTATTGAAAAAAAGTGAAAAAATTAGTTAAATAATAATGCCTCACCTTGAGAACGCTAACAATTTATGTTGTATAATTCAAATTGTTGTGTCAAATTTAGCGTCGTATAAATTTATTGCTATGCTGTATCCGTAAGTTGTAAAAACCAAAACACATAAATTTAAAACTTTTTTGCAATATAGTGCAAGAATTTGACGAAACGCAAAAGTAATGCGCAAACTTAAAAGTTACACAGCTCTATGGATCATGGATGGATCGTAACATTTAGGACAACTGATAATCAACATACCTTCGAGATGACATCGTAGTTGTGCATCATGCCAGATGGCTGGAATGTTATGAAATTTGAACCATCCGTCTACGTCTTCATAACATTCATAGTCTGGGCGAAATTCTTACTCGCTGTAAATAAATTTTAAAAAATAAATAATAACTAAAATGATTGCATGCCTTTTTCAACTCGTATATTTCATTCTGAACTTTTTAATCTCAAAAAAGTGCCGCGTCACAGTCAAAGGGGACAAAAGTGATAAAGTGATGCCAATGTGAAAGAGAGTAGTATGGTTTGCGAGTAGCCGGTGGCGCATTGAGGTGTATGGAGTGGTATTGGTAGTCGTCAGTTCTCATTTACCTTTTAGCAAAGACTCATCACTTACTGTCACCACAGAACATAGTTTTTTATAGAATAGGGGCAAACGAGAAATCGCTTTCTTACTATGCCGATGAATTGCCTTCCTTCCCCCGCAATGGGCTACCGGCTACTCAAAAACCGCACGAAACGCGACACTGAAGATGTCACTTTACGGCGGTATTATGTGAACGAGTGGTACCTCCCTAGTCGTGCTGGCCCAATTCCGTTGCATATGCAGCATGGCACTATGTCTTCCTAAAATGTGCTTGTATATTACATGTTTCTTTGTTGGCCTAAGTAAATGCATTCGCGCATCTTCCAATGGTGCCGAATACCATCAAAACCTACGCGAGTGCCATCAGGGCCGCATTTCGTGAGGTGGCCCAGAACAAGAAATCATCAGAGCACCTCGATGGCTAGTCAATCTCCTAAGGTAACGACGCCTTTACCACAGAATCGTTGCCCCGCAAAACAGGACAACCCTACCAATTTTGGGGCAGCGCAATGGGGTGAGGGTCCCATCCTCACCCCTTGGCCCGTGTGAAAAATTGCGACCTCCTGCTCTGCAGTCCCCTCTTGTTATAAGAAGGATACAAGGAGCAGCCCATCAGGTGTCACACCAGGCTACTGAGCCCCACCGCCGCGACAATGCTTGGAGAGTGGGGTACTTGTGTACCACTCCACCAACCCATCACGAAAAAATTTTACCAAGATCTAAAATATATGTTAACATTTACATTTTTTAAACAGACGAAATAGTTCTAAATAATTTTACGTACATGCGATGATGGCGTTTTTTTAACTTTACTAATAGCTTGCAAGTTGAAATGACTTAGTACTAAACACATAAAACAATTTAATGATAACTTACCGGTCAGCACCGCTAACCCAAGTAGAAAAGTCGGTAGCAACATCCACATGGCGACAGACTGTAATGGTTTTAGGAGTGTGTCGAGGCTTTATGTATCTAAAGCTGGTCGAGGTTCGTGTTTTATTTTAATCCATCACAATACAAGAACATGTTCTTATCCTTTTTGATAATACTAGCAATACAACAAGATTTGCTTGCAAAATTGTTTGATAAATTGATTCGTTTTGATCAAATACCCTGGATTGGTTATTTTACTTCTATTTCAATTTTTACAGATATTATAATTGTATAAATTAGTTACATAACAACTTGACGCATTTTGAGCTAGGAAAATTTTCTACAGTATATTTTCAGATTTATGCGCTTTCAGAAGGAGTTACATGCGGATCATAACCAATCGGGTTTGTAGTGCATACGGCGCTCCGAGTTTATTAACAAATCTGGTCAAAATAGGTTATTTACTTAGTGAGAAATGAAATCAGGAATGACCCCGCAAGATAAGAGCATTAGAACAACGTTAAGAAATATATAAAAGAGAATAGTAGAAACAATAAGAAAGTGCGTAGAACCAAAGAAGAAATTGTAGTACTTGAAGTGAAACCAACTGAAGTATCCTATAAACCTAGACGGGTCATAAGTTCCATCACATGTTTATAGTGGAAAAAGTTAACCCGTGTTTGTTTTTAAAATAACTATTTATATATTAAATTGTGCCTTGTGTTCAATGAGAGAATATTCAAAATGAACCCTACGACTGTGATAACAGGCCTTCTGCTCCAAGTGTTGCAATATTTTGTAATACAACAGATACAAGTCTGGACTGGAGGAGGGCCAGTCTATGTAATAATATAAAAATAATAATAATATCTGTTCCCAAACTTGTGTTCTCGTTACATCATTTGATGGTACGATAAACTATTCTGGTTAAACTCAAACTTTTCAACATGTCGGAAATTTAAGTTTGTATGTAACTACAACGATGTAGCGCGACACGGCCATCTCTAAGCGTCTCGCCATATTTAATTGTTAAAATACCAAAAACAGGTATTATTATTTAGCGTAATAATCATAAGCGAGTCTAAATTCAAATTAAGAAACATTTTCGTATCCAGAATTCTTAATTGACAGAACTTGTCACAGAACTCTGACAGGCAACTCACAGCCGAAATTACTGTATCTATCAACTGGAAATTTGGTAATATTTTATGAATTAAGTAAGGAATTTATTAAACTCAACCCCAAAGGGTTAAATAGTCGGGTGAAATTTATATAGGATTTGACATGTCAAATGCCTTTGACCACGTACATTATGAGAAATTGTTACTTAAATGCTAACAATATGGTATTCGAGATAAGGCAAATAATTGGCTCAAAAGTTACCACCGAAACCGCACACAATATGTTGAAATTATAAGTATTCATGTTAACCAGGAAGTTACATCTCAGAGATCTGAGCGTCAATGTAACATAAGGAGTGTCATATATAATTTTACCTCTTGGATTTTAATATTCTATAAACCTTCGCTTACTTCGTCCTGTTCTGCTTTAAGTCGGATTGAAGCTTTCGTGGACCATGGCGGGTGACGCGATTTACCATTTATACGTTTGGGGACATGATTCTTAATATGGTGGTGCAGAGTACTTGTTACAATATCAGATATATTATCGACATCGCTGCATATAGAGAAGTGTTCCGTTATTTTTGCATAAGACATTATTAATCTTAACATAGTCAGCTGTAAAAAAGTTGTACGCTTCGCGACATTTAGAATGTGACTATTGGGCATACTCAAACGATATTTTGTTATTACAATTAGGCACGTTATTGAACTGGTACAAATTATTTGTGCAGATGAAGTCTATGAGAGCGCAGCCCAGAACATTATTGTCACTGGACGCTAGCACATAATCGTGATCATTATGCCTTTTTTTATTTAAAAAAATACCTTTCCAAACTGAAAAAAGCACACATAGATGGTCGTTGGATAAGTGTTTTTATTCATTAAGCAAATTTATTTTAATAAATCTATTATTTGATTGGATTTGTTTGCATTATAAAGAAAATCTTTAATATCCGACTATATATGCTATTGGAATATAATTTATCTGTAGTTATTACAGGTTCTTTAAGGCAACATATACTAAATGATTTTACAAGAATGTGTTAATGTGAAGATAGATAATAATAACAATAGCTAGAAACAAAGGACATTTTTTATCTATTTTTTCTTCATTCTGTTATTTGTTGTACTCGTATGATCGCTAAATGTGTAACTAAAAAAAATATTTTTTAATCCATTTAACATTTGCATGTCACACGACGATACATATTGGGCACTTGGACTCTTGTATCTACTATGTACAATGTTTAAATGTTTTTTTGCAAATAAAACAAAAAATAAAAAAGTGTTGTTTCTTTAAACCATGTGAAAAAAGCCACAAGACGAGATAATGAACCTGGCAGAAAAAAGCTACACCGTCTTCCAAAAAGCTACTCTAATAACTTTGATCATTTAATATCTAATAATAATAAAGTAGCAGTATGACTCGAAAACTGCGGCTGAAATAAATAAAAAAGACTTGTTGGTTGCTGGTTAATCATTACCAGCTACAGATGCCAGACTTCCGCAAGACTAATTATGGGTGCACTTAATTCCAGCTTCACAAAAAAGTTTTGTGAAAGTGATGTCTGCCCTAGAGAAAGTTAAATATTTATAGAATACTATATACGAAGTTTCCCTTCCACGTGAAACCACGGGTTAGGTTAATTATATAAGTGTTCAGGTCGTATGCCACCTGCATATAATATTATGTGTGAATTAGCTATGTTATTGATTACATGTAAGTTATGTTTGCGCTGTTGTAATGCACATTTCCTTAAAGATTAAATTCCAAAAATAAATATGACTGGATAAACAACTGCTGTTATTGACTAGTTAAAAACATCATCATCAAATTTTATCAGTCAGATATGGGCATCATGGCTAATGCAATAACTATGATGAATGGAGTTTCTAGAGACTACGTATAAACGAACGTGATTTAGAAATCAAAGGTATAGGGATTGTAAAACGCTTAAATAAATCACGATTGAATCAGTTAAAACAGTTTTATTGCAAAGGTTTGGATAAGTTGCTCCTTTTTCGTGCTGTGGGTGGTGGTGTGGTGATGCGGGAAAACGTGTTCGCGCCATCGCCAACCTAGGTCTCGGCACATTATAGTGGCGAATATCCACTAATACCACCGCGAGTGACACAGTTGTCGCCACTGGTAACATATTCTGAAACAACAGATTATCAGGGCATCTCGACGGCTGGTCAGTCTCCTAAGGAAACAAGCTTCCTCCTCCTGCTCCCCTCTTCTTACAATAAAGATAGAAATTTTAGCCCCCTCGACTCAATTGACTTCAACAAACTCTTCCGACTCGTGTTCTAGTGGGAACCAAGTTTAGCCATAGATATGTGGTCCCTGGTTCGAATTCCGAACTAGACCAAGCAGTAAGAGTTATTAGATTCTTTCTAGGTCTAATAACAGTCAATGCTAGTAATCTCCACAGAAACTGTGGGGGGTTACGGGCATCGAGGCAAACCTCATAACCCGGGTTGGGTCGCAAGGGGACGGCTATCCCCTCGGTAACGGGGCTACAATAATTGCGGGTTGCCATCCTGGCCTTTGGCTCAGGGATATGTAGGCCCATTTAGGGCCTGTGTGTTATGTGGTGTGTTGTCACTGTGGTGAGTAGCGATTGGGTGAGTCATGCGTGCGCATGTGTGATCCTCGTCCGGATCGAGTGCAGCGGGGCCACGTCACGTAGATGAGTATGCGGTCCATTGTCTGCCCTATTAAACATAGCGTTCGACAATCGAACCACAAACTCATCCAGCGACTCTAGCCGCAAGTCACGCGCGATCACATCATTGCGGACGTAGCGACCGGCACCCGTAATGACCCGTAAAGACATATTTTGTTGGGCTTGTAGGCGCTTCCGCTGGGCCTTGGAGGTTAGCGCGTCCCATGAGGGGGCGGCGTAAGTGAGGCGTGACCGGATATATGTCTTGTAAATCCCCAGCTTCGTCCGTGTAGGAAGTCCGGACGCTAGTACCGGCCACAGCAAAGCGCGGGCTGTTCTCGCTTGTTTGACCGCTCGGTCCACCTGCGAGCCCATCCGCAGCGCGCCGTCGATACTGCACCCGAGATACACGACTGGGGATTCCCAAGACACATCCTGGCCTCGGAACTTTAACCGCCCCGGCATGAAGCGCCTCCTGCTGACATATAGCGCCGTCGTCTTATCCAGTTGACGGACATGCGCCACCTGTCGAGCCACTCCGGCAACCGGTCCAGCATGTGCCGCATGCGCACAGTTGCGAGCTCCGGCTTTCGGGACGAGGTTACGTAAGCGCTGTCGTCGGCGAACAGCGCGAGCATGACATCTACCTCACCCTCTCCCGAAGGATCGTTGAGTGTGGGGATGTCGTTGGTGTAGGCCGCGTACAGGCAAGGGGATAGGAAACTGCCCTGTGGCACTCCGGCACGTATGGCCTTCACCGAGGAGTGCCTCCGCTCCACCGCTGCCCGGAAGGTCCTACCTTCCAAGAATGACACCGCTAGTCTCACAAACGCCAGCGGGACGCCGGCGTCCACCAACTTGTACAAGAGTCCCGGGTGCCACACCCTGTCGAAGGCCTTCTCCATATCGAGAAAGACTGCGACAGAGTGTCTCCCCTTGTTCATCTCTACAGACAAGTGGTGGATCACCCGCGTCAGTTGCAACGTGGTCGAGTGGCCGCTCCGGAAGCCGAACTGTTCGTCCTTTATGGGAATGTACAGCTTCAGCCTCCGAAGCAGAAGCCTCTCGAATAACTTAGCGATGTGGGACAGCAGCGTTATCAGCCGGTAGCTTCCAGGCAGGCTTCGGGGCTTGCCCGACTTCGGCAGAACGATGACCCTCCCCTCTTTCCAGGTCTCCGGAAAGTGGGCCGTCCGGAGAATGCCATTTGCGATTTCTGTATGGTCGTGTCGGATTGCCGTCCCATCGGAATTGGAGAATGAAGGAATAGAGAGTGCACTTGTGTATTTAGTAAATATTCGGCACTATATAATGTGCCGCGAGCCACATACAGTTTATTTCACTTTTATATTCTTTTATATATCTATGTCAGTATATATTTCCTTCAGTAAATAAAGAATTTTTTGTACGCTTTCTCCATCACTATTTATTTTTTAACTTACATTTACGACAAGTTTCGACTTATCATCATCAGGCAAAAAAGGTGATTAAAAGTTGAAACCAGTCGTAAATGTAAATTGACAAATAAATAATTGTGGAAAAGTATACAAAGTTTATTCATTTATTCAGATGTTAACAAGAATTTCCATAAAGAAGTGACAATACATTCAATCAACTATATTTATATTTCCTAATAAGCACTAATATAAACAATTAATTGAAATATTGCAGTAGTATTAGTACAAGGCGCAATATATATGATAACCTCTTCATTAGCTAGCAGTACACGTCCACTGCCAGACAAAGACCTCTTCCAGAGAGCGCGTCTCACGTTCATTGCTTCCAACAGCTCCTCTGGACCTTGACAGAGTCATTGGGGCACTAGGTAGGAGGCCATCCGATAAAGCCCTTTCAGGTACGTGGCTATCACTCGAATACCTTTCTTTTATCCTGATCCCGAACCCACACTGTATTTGTCTCTAGAATCTTTCGCCATACAAGTTTAAAATGGAATTAATGGTACCTACAGCTGCCCGTAGAACTCAAAGTCTCTTACATGTTGAATCGGACTTAATTGCGGTGACATTTTTGGTCTCCACTTTCATCGTCTGGATCTGTGCAAGATTCCAATACATGAGACAATTAAGAAGCATCCCATAGAGATCTGCCCATAGCGCATTGCATACTTGGTCAATTTATCTCCTTGCTTGTTCGCATACTAACAGAATACCCCAGTTGTGTTTCATCTAATTTGCCCGTGAGTTTAAGAATGTGCTCTGAGAGATTTTCATGAGTTTTCTTGCTTCGGGTCTTAAAGAACTTTGGCCTGACAACATGAACATCATGCCTGATTTCGTTGTAGTACTCTTGGGAGCACAGCTCATGTTTAGGTCTAAGTCTAGTGTCGTTCATTCAAATACTTGCAATGTGGTAGTTCAAATTTAGAAGTGTTTTAATAATTGAAAAAAATTGAGAGTAGACCGTAATTTGTAACGTTTGAACCATTGCCATTGCGGAGGACTAAACATCGCAACGAGTAAATGTTCATTATCAAAGTAATTAATAGTTTCTCTTTACTCAATTAACGTTTTTGTGATTTCACACTCGTAATACTAGCAAATATAATTACATATTATATAGATTTATAAATATTAGTTTCCAAATACTGCTATATTCTCTGGAGTACAGCTGCAACACCCATAGGTAAAAACATGACGTAACCATTATATGTTAAGCGATTTTGACATTACGTTCCGGAGATCCCTCGACGTAAGTGTGATCCTATTGAGTCATCTACACCTGTAGGTGTTAAAGATGTAGACGTACAGTGAGAAACTGTGGTAGTGGCATTAAAAGATCTAAATGGTCACATTTTTTATTTTTTATACAGAAATCTTATTATAGTGGCTAGCGTACGGGTTCCCACTCGGGCAGTCCAGGTTCAATCCTGGCCGTGTACCAGTGTGTTGTTCTATCTGTAACTGTAATGGAACTAACATTATCTGAGTGCTCTCACGGTGCAGGGAAACATCGTGAGGAAACCTGGATTCGTGTATTCGAATTCGACCTAATCTAGGATTGGAGAGTTCAGACGGCAGTGGTTTTGTGTAAAATCTGGCGCCATTTCAATAATGATGATGATGAAGTGAATGTTTCTCTTTATATCACGGATTTTCTTTCTCAATAAAAGTTTAGAGACAAAGGAAATATCAACATCTTCACCTAAAGACGAATATAAATTCTCTCTTGATCGTTTTATCTCTCGTTTTATATCCGGCAAAATATCAAAATACCAGATTTTTTCAGATAATTGAAATATAATTGAAGTGATAATCTCATATACACTAAAATAAACACTTTTATTACCTTCTTCTTTATCTACCTTCTTGGACTTATCCCGTTTCTACAATCTGATAACATCGGGGTCTAATCTAGGGGAGAGGATGATGCCATTTTTCTTTTTATGACATAGAAAGAAACATTCACTTAGCAAATCATAATGATGCTACAATAATCAGTGCTAAAGCGTTCAAGATGGGACCACAGACTTATACACTAGTAAAGAAACAAAAGCAACAGTGTATGATGCTTCATGAAAACATTCATAAGGTCACAAGCAAAGTTAATCCTTACGAGCATGATTTTAAACTATTTTTAGAAAGTTTATTTGACATGAGCACAACTTTTATACGAAAGATTTCGGGACGCTGAATGTGTATCTTGATGTTTTTGTAAATAAATGGAGATATTGAATGCATTGTGAGTAGTAAATAATTCGGGCGACTTGTGATAAACGCAATGCTATTGCATGAGTACGATTTGTTATAATTATAGACAAGACATCTGTGTAACCTCTGTGTGAATGGTATGCGAGTCTGTGTTCACCAAAAACCTCAGAGTTCGTTTTATTTCATCGTCATATCACTTGCGTCATGTTTCAGATCCCTGGTACGTTCATGAAGTTGCTAAAATAAAAATCAATGGTGTAATAAAATGTAGCTACTCAGTAAAATGCAAATTTTGTAAACCAAAGAATATTTTCCATAATTTGTTAAATATACACGTGCAGTCAGGACATTAATTATTTGTAAATTTTACTAACCAAAATCAGAAGTACCGCATTTCATATTAAGTGGCGGTACTGCAGCTGTGTTCTTGTAGTAGATATTTGAGAATACCTCTTTACAATTGTAGTCTGCAATTGAGCCATTTTTTGAAAGATTCAATGGAATTCCTGTATTTCAACATCTTTAATAACCTAGTAATTATGTACCTATGGTGCCGCGAACGTATCTGTTCAATTGGAGCAACGGCTGCCATTAATTGCTACATCTAAATTCAGCTGTCAAAATTTACCACTAAACGCTATGAAAAATCAGCAACGCTGTGTACTGAACAGTCAAGCTGGTGACTCAACTAATTTTGATGATTACGTCAAGATTTTTAAATGCGAAAATAAATTCTATCTGTCTCACAGTCAAGAGATTGTAGTATAGTGTTTTACAAACACTCTCGACTCGACGAGCCATCACAGGGCTCCGACTAGTCGTTGTAAAGGACCGGCGCCTAAGGTTGAGGTACACAACAGAGCTGGTAAGCATTTCCTCTGAACACGTTTTTAATATTTTACGACAACATTTTTGAATGAAAAAGTTTTGCGGGCGATGGGCACCGCGTTAGCTTTGTTAATCAAAAGCAACGTCGTGTGGACGATAAGTCGGGAGTGTGTGGCGCTGTTTAAACGTGACGTCACTATCACATAACGCAGCAAAACCCGTTAGTGAGTTTTTGCGGCGTTAAGTGACATTATAAAGTAAATGAAGCATGCATACTGATGTATGCATGCTTCATTTACTTTATAATGATTTATACTCCTGAAACAAAAGAACAATCTGAGCAGTGGACTAAGGGCAGAAAATTGATAATTTGAGCACCGTGACACGAAAATATAGTCTCCCGGGAAGAGACAAAAACTATTTAATTATCATTTGGTGATGGCAGATAACGTCCGCCATCATTCCGTCCACCACGACCAGCAAAAGAAAAGGGTGTCATTTCTTCGACACCGAGCACACCCTCCGTCTAACAGTCAAAGATGAAATCTATATTTTTTTATAAATATTTAGGTAGGAAAATAAAATTGCTACATGATGCCTGGGGGAGAGGGCCACCGGTGCAGCGGTCTGAATTGAGCTAATTGGAAAATTGCGTTTACCGTACTGCGGATAAGTATGTTAGTATTTATGCAGAACATTATGAGATAGGGGGCAAACGAGTAGGTGAGTACCGCCGCGCATAGACTAGGTCATGCTCAGAGACAAGATCTTTTGCAGACGCGTCGCCGACCCTTAAATAAATAGGTATGCTCTTTTTTTGAAGACCCCTACGTCGTATCGGATCGAGGAGGTAGCTGGTTCAACAGTACAATTATACACGGTAAGAAATGGCGTTTAAACCGCACTGCTGTGAATTCACGAATATTCAAATAATAAAAAATTAAAAACAAAACAATAACGGATTAGAAATTGAGCTCCACTTCAGGTATTCCGTCTAGGCATCCGTCCCAAGCAGTCGCACTTTACGAAGTCTCGAGGATGCACTTCATCGGTCTGTAAAGTAAATAAAATTTTGATTCCGGTAACATTTTGATTCACAGCTTAAAAGGTAGTGCCCTTCTGCGTTTAGTAATATGTAGTAATGTTCCGGAGTGGAGGCTGCGTGTGGGAAAACGAAGTGGTGGTCGACCGTTCACCAGTTGGCAAGACGATCTCCGTGCAGTCGCCGGTCCGGGTTGGATGTGAGTAGCAGGAGATCAGTCGTCTTGGCGTTCACTAAAGGAGGCCGATGTCCATCATTGGACTGACGGGGGCCTATAGTGGTGATGATGAGTATGGTGTAGTGCAGCTGAATTAGGCTGTCGCGTTCCCTGTTTACGTTCACGAGTTTCCGATGGTGAATAATAATTACGTGATGTCTACGTACGCCGACCCACTAATAGGCTCCGAAGAAGTCTCTCGTTTGTTTCCTTATTTACTTGAAAAATACTAACGTCATAATTATCACGTTTGCCGTGTGGGACCTTCTTCTCATAGCATAGGAAGCAGATGAGAATTTGCGCATCGTGATGTGATCAGCAACCACAGTCAACCCTCCGCACCAGAGGTCTCCCAGATGCGTTGCCGGCATTTTAGGAGATAACCTTGTTTTATCCCCTATATTGACTCTATGTTTCCCTTGCACAGATTTGCGTCTTATCACAACATAGTGCAATTTACAAATTGTTACCTAATCAAAGTGACACGACCAGGAAAGAACCTCTCGCTCACATAAGATTATAGTTAAGCCTTCGTTTCGTGTCGTTTGCAGAATTCGTAGCCCATTGAGAGGATTAGCCGTAGGAGGGATCCGCATCTAGGCAGATGTGTGTAGGTATCGTCAGGTACCCAAAAAGGCCATCTGCTCATTTACCTTTTTTGTTTTGGTGACGAAGGGGAATGCATTTACGCATGATACCTGGGAGCCCGGGTAGACCCCCAGACCTATATTGGACTCGGTAATTGGGTATCAACACCAACTATAACCCTACGGGATCCTACAGCCACTATTAGTAGAGGGTCCCAGATCTTCAGGCAACAGGACCCCTCCAGCGGCAGGCTGACCTTGACGAAAAGGCCAAACTTCACCTCCTCGGGAACTGTCCGGCTATGGCCAGTCCCCACGATGCCGTGTCTTTGAGGAAGTGGACCGGGTTCCCATCCCGGCCCGACACGGAACACAGGGGCACTACTGAAGGCGCTGCGGATCTGCTCATTTACCTTCTATAATATTGTATAACCTACAGTGAAATTAATAAGCAACAACCCGACTTCCTTATATATTTTAATATACCGAGTGTCACGGTTTTCCACTCTTTAACAATTTCGTTCTATTTTATGTTTCGTGTGGGTGAGTGTTGACTAGTGACGTCATTCGTTAATAGAAACAGCATCGAGATTATTTTATAAAATAGGGGGGAAATCGCAGCCTTTTTACGACTACCGACGCCCTTGAACATCCACATAATTACTATGCCGATGCATTGTCCTCCTTAATCCCCTCCCCCAATGGGCCACCGGTGATATGACGATGATTATTACGTTTAAACTTACCTCCTCATTCGCGTCTACAAAATGTTCAACACTTTTTATACTGCAGTGTGAGGTGGGACACTTCTGCATTAGCACTCGGTCGAGTAGTCCTATTGACAATGTATCATCAGTTTATGCAAAAGTAAAATAAAGAAAATTAAACAGACTTCTAACACCGAAATGAACGCTTAAAATGAACTAAATTGGCCGCTTTCTTTCCCCTCATTGAATGAATATTATTTTATTGGTTTGGCTAGTGACACCCTCTCTTCTCTTCATATTCATCACCATCTGTCGGTTATAACGCTCGTTTTTGTTCAACTTCTTCCGACGGGCCTCCAACAGTGAATGCCCAGATGGTCGATACCTTGTTCTTCCACATCTGGACAGCTGCTACATGCAATTTCAGGTTTGATCATCATGTGCTTTACTAGTATGATGTAGTGTCAGGCTACCTTGCAGCCGAGGAATAAGGTACCTCTGATACCGTGAGTGATAACTATGTGTTTTAAATTTTTAAAAGTATCCGAAGAATTATAATTTTAGTTTTTCCGATTTAGCTTATTATACAGTACCTATATATCTTGCTGTCTTGAGGACTTATGTTTACTTTCTTATTTGATTATGTCTACCACAGGGTCCCAGGCAGAGTGAAGAACCCAGCCATATTCTCTATTGTAATTTGGACGTTTTTTTATTTCAATAGCCTCACGGATCACCCCTCGAAGGCCTATCTTGCCTTATGGCTTCCGAATCTCACTTCCATAAGACAAGATATGTTGTCAGTTTTAATACGAAGCTCAGAGCCGTAATTAAATATTCCTTACGAACAATGCAAAGCGTTGCAAAACTTACGCAAAATTGAGGATATAAAGATTTTTTGCATGGATAAAGGTAATGCCACTGTAATAATTGATACGGCAGACTACAATGATAAACTAGAACGCCTTTTATTGGATGACTTTACTTACAAAAAATGTCAAAACAGACGCAACTAACAGCATTGAAAAAAGTACTAGTGATTTCAATAAAGACACTGCGAATCACTGAGTCTTGTCGTTAAAAAGTCTAACAAACCCGCCGTTACTGTAAGGATTGACGAAAATACACAAGACAGGTGCTCCGCTACGTCCAATATTGAGCCAAGTTGATTCACCAAATTGTAAAATGGCTCGACATGTGGCGATAGTCCTATCACCACTTCGTGGACTTTGGCGAAGAGATACAATAAATACTTACATCTCTATAACCATGAAATTATGTTCAGTTTTGATGTGCAGTCCACATTTATATGCTTACCAATAGAGGAATGTATTTCAATAGTAACTAGAAACCTGAACTATAATAACCTAACACTGGAATATGCTGAGCTATTGAAACATTGCCTTACGTCGAGCTACAAGACGTGGAATCATCAACTCTACGAACAAGTAGACGTAGTAGCGATGGGTTCACCAGTATCCCCTGTAGCCGCAGGTATCTTTATCGATAGTACTCTGAGGAGCCTGCGCTTCGAACTTGACCAAAGACACCAAGTTTCTGCTAGAGGTATGTAAAGTAAACTTTTAGAATAACCTTAATCCTCAACGCTCTAAATAGTATAAACTTTAAAATACAATTTGCAATGGAGTTAGAGGCAAATACTTCCTTAGCCTTCTTAGATGTTTTGATCATCCGTAATCCCAACAACACATTCAGTCATACCGTGTACAGGAAGCAAACCCATAGTGATCGATATCTAAACGGCAACTCTCATCGCCATCCAACACAGTTTTCTACCGTGGCTAAATCCTTTGTTTCTGAGAGGACGAGGCATCTGTGACAAGCAACACCTGGATACCGAACTTCATTATGTCAAGTAAGTTCTGCGAGACAACAAGCTTCGGGTTCCCCGTCTGCTCCATGGATGCCGAGTGAAACTAGCCACCGTCGAGCGCTCACCTGCAATATTACCGTATTTAAAAGGGGTGACTGATGAATTTGGTTATATTCTCAAGCGAGCTCCAATAAAACTTATTTTCAGCCGCCAAGGAAGATTAGTCAGTTTTTTCCATCAGTGAAATGTCGTATCCCTCTGCAAGATGCAGGAGTGTACAAACTTACTTAAGTTTACGCGAATGTTAGACATTACAATAAAACTACTTTTACGGATTCTATCGTA
This sequence comes from Eumaeus atala, assembly GCA_017140195.1. Taxonomy (NCBI): domain Eukaryota; kingdom Metazoa; phylum Arthropoda; class Insecta; order Lepidoptera; family Lycaenidae; genus Eumaeus; species Eumaeus atala. Next base: position 31,374 of record JAFELO010002411.1, read on the forward strand.
GTTTATTTAATTATTTGACTAGTCCGTCGTTTCAGAAGCTTTACAGCAACCATGGTCACGGGTGGACTGAGATGACAGATGTCCTGATGTACCAAGTTTTTAAATTGGCTATTTTCTCAAGCGAGCTTCAATAAAAACTTATTTTAAGCCGCAAAAGAAGGTTAGTCAGTTTCTTCCATCAGTGAAATGCCGTATCCCTCTGCAAGACACAGGAGTGTACAAACTTGAATATGACTGTGAACTCTCTTGGAATACATGGCAAACTGGAAGATTTATGAAAACTCGCTTTAAAGAACATATAGCGGATATGGACATCGACGTGTTACGAAGTCTGCGGTCTGTGACATTGCTAAAGTTGGCCCCTGCCATTACATAAGATTTGATAAAGCTGAAATCCACACTAGTGAACACGGATCCTTCCAAGGATGATCCGTGAGGGTATTGGAATTAAAAAAACATCTAAACTATATTTATAAAGAAATTATTACAAGCAGCTCTATCGAGACTTAGCCAGTTTTTTGCAGAATGTTTTTGGTTCGGATACCATTTCCTTTTGCAAAGGCAATTTTTTACTAGATTCGATTTTTAGAAGAAGGAAACAGCAATTGGGGGAATCACAGGAGGAAGAGTAATAGAAGGGCTAATGCCAACTTATACCACTCAATCGCATTCAACGACGTGCCGCTCGAATCATCGACGCCCAAATTCTTTCCAGCCAGCTTGCTTCAGTAGTCTGAGAGACATTTCTAAAGGAACTTTTCCGTGGAATTGTTGGGATTCATACTTGCAGCTGAAATGTACGATGATCGGGCTTCGCGCCTAAATTCATGATTCCACCAATCTTGATGACAAAGTTTATTACAGTACGAATTGAGAGTATTTTGCGCTCAACTTGTACTGTACAGATCGCGTCAGTGACCGATCACGTTGAATATTAACGTTTGCATACCTCCAGTTGTTCAAGTGAGCCTTTAGAGTTTTTCAACAACAATCTTAGTCTCTTCACCTTTTGTTATATTTTACTTGTACATGTAAACTGATTCATGTGTTATAAATATAACTTTGTGACTCGTATATAATGTTATGGAATTACAAAGTGACTTATGCATTTGGTCTATCTAGAAAAGTGGATCGAAATTGGATTTTTAAAGGTTTTCCTTCCCCATTCTGAAGTAATGGTTATGGTGGCTATGTGTTTGAATCTACCAACATGCTTTCTATTCTTTTTTTAAGTATTTTGCCCTTGCATTTGGTAAATTGTTGATGTAATGAAATTGCACATAATTTTATCAAAGTAAGGAAACAAACATTAATTTGTTTGATGTAGTCCAAATAATAGCAACATATACAAACAATAATATTATATCTCTATATATAAGGATCTCTTTCGATAAGCCACTCACTCATCATCTCAGAAACTACAACAGATACGTAGGTGCCCACTAATACGGGTTTTGCAAAAAGTCAGTCCTATGGTTGTATTCCGTTTTCCAAAATACTTTAAACAGTGACATGATATTTTAATGTTATCCTTGTGGCGGGGAATAACTAGAACAGTAGATGACAGGGAGTCGATGATGATAAAATATTTGGCACAGGTGATTAAGGACCATTATATTTATAAAATAAAGTGCACATTCGAAAGTGTTCGAAAATAACCTCTTCAAGGTTAAATCTGTATTTCCGAGAGACACGAGTTGATGGTGTCTGAAATATGCACCAGCTATCTGCCCGTCTTAGTGCATTGATGTATACACGAATGTGGAACATCTAGATGTGAAATGAATTCCTTAGCTTACATTATAGATACTATAGATCATCATACGCAAGTTTTATCAGACACTTACATTTTGTTTACATCATAGATACTAACTAACACGTGAAAGTTTTACCAAAAACTTAATTCTTTTTTTTTGCATCATAGATACTAGCATGCGCAAGTTTTACCATCTAATAAAATTTTGTTTACATCATTGTTTTGGATAAGTAAATTAACTCGTTACCCCACTTTCTTACTTTCTTTCACACAAATGACATTTGATTAATTTAAACACTTCTAAATAATAAAAATAGCATATAGTGTATATAAATTTGGTCAATAACAAAATGTAAATTCATATATTGATTTTGGTGATTAAACATAAATTATTTTAACTTTATACAACTAATTTGTAATTATAAGTTAAATTAAATTAATAATACAAAATAAGAATCTAAGCTATGATTTTACTTTACACAAGTTTGGTTAAACTAACATCAAAAAATAATAAGCAAAAGGCTTTGATTTTACCCTTACAATGGATACTAGCATATACGAATTTTACCAAACAATTAAATTTTGTTTACGTGATAGATACTAGCACATGAAAGTTTTACCAAACACTTACATTTTGTTTACATCATAGATACTAGCATACGCAAGTTTTTTCAAACACTCAAATTTTGTTAACAACATAAACGACGCATCGCCACAAAGCTCCCTATTTCAAAAGGTCCAAGGTTGTTCGATAACGTTTTAGTGCTGTCTATGTTTCTTTAATTTAGGAGAATCCTTATTTATGTAACAATTTCGCCACTTAATATTACCTTATACCTACTAGTCCACTTAGCCTAAATAGTGGGTCCTATTTTTTTTGAGATTGGGGGTAAACAAGCAGGATATTTGCATGACTAGGCGTCATACAGACACGTGGCCGGACTTTAAGGAATAAGTATGCTCTTTCCTTGAAGATCTCTAAGAATATATACATCAGGCTTCTAACGTATGAAGCCGCATTTTGGGGCCACCGGTTATTCAGGTACTAATTCACGTCTCACGTAGTTAAAGATCACAAGCATACTAAATAATGGTAAACAATGCAGACAACATCTCACATATAGAACAACAGGGAAATATAATGAGAAGTGACAATAAATTCGATTCCACTCAAAGTGGTACACAGAGTGAATGTATATTACTACAATAAAACTGTGTCTGTGACATATGGACGGACATGATGCATCTACAAGGATTCCTTCAATTTAGCTTTTAAGGAGTCGCCACGTCTAGTCAACCTAATATATCCGCGTGACTTAATACTAGAGCTTGAGCCATATTCTTTATCATTGAGCCGTCGGTTGCTATTTGCAATTATAAATCGCCGGAACCCCTGAAATGACCTTATTGGCAATGTTGGGAGCCACGTTGGAGTATTCCTTACGTCACCTATATTATTGCCTTATAAATGAGAATACAGCTTGAGTTTTTAATAAAAGGAACTTGGCCTCAGTTCATTTAGCAATTTTTAATATGGTCAGGAGGTAAGTATTTATAGGTTCTTTGAGGATTATCAACTACCAGTTGCGATTATTCTATTACTCAACTATTTACCACTTGGTTTCTTTCATCAATTTATTTTGTTCTATGTGCGGGTAAATTAATATTTTTGTATATATATAATATTGTGATAGAGGACCGACGCCGAATAATGTCCCTACATTCCTGCTGATGCGTTGTCTTCACTTTATATCCTCATACTCTCACTAGCAGCAACAATCGAAACAAATTAGCCCGTACTTTGCGCCTGTATTAAATGAGTGGGAGGTACCTCCTTCATCGTGCCGGTCTAATTCGGTTGCAATCATTAAACATATCATCATCATAAACCGCAATAAAATCCGGAAAGGTAGTTTTGTTGTAATGAGTATTGTCTTATTATTATCTGTAGCTGTTGCAAATATAACGGCACGTTTTAGTCGTGATCGACCAACTACATTAGTCCGCGCTCGTTCTGGACTCTGGACAGTATAATTTCTACTTTACCTTGCGTGTTCAAGTAAGGTATACAATAAAACTAGTTTGACAACAGTACAAGCCGCTAGGGCGTGCTGATCTGTATGAGCTGAAGAACTTAACAATATCAATAAAGCGCTGACTCGTGTATTATAACATTTCGAAATCAGTGTACGCTTTGACTTGAGACTTATTGACTTGAGACCTGACCGGCCTGGCATAATACAAACTTTGATTACGGCAAAAGATTATGATATCATCTATACTTTCTATATTGTTACACATATATTTTATGGACTAACCATATGGTTGCCTGTTTGCATTGAGTAGGCTCCGAAACTACTGGACTGAATTGAACAATTATTTTGCATTATCGCTGATGTACATCAACATGAACTTCGACAATGCAACCAAAGGTGTGAAAAAAAAATCAGAAAACATCTTATCCTATATCGCAGCTGAAGAAATTATTGACAGCGAGCTGTCCCGGCAGTTGTGATGTCTCAAATTGAATTATTTGTCATGTGGTAACGTGTAATATTTTCAAGGCCGAAATTGTAATTTATAATATATGTATTTTTGTAAATCAATGACTATTTGCTATATATTGTGAAATATCCATCCGGGACGAACTGCTAGTTATGCAATATACTTAGAACAATCACCAGAATTCTGTGTTACCATAAAACATAATATCATAGTTTTCTGAGTTCAATTACCTTTATTTGATTAAATTCTCTATTAAACAATATTTTTATAGCACAAGTTCAAAAGAGACCAAGGAGCCTTAAAACGACCCCCGTCGCGCGTAGATTTTCGATCTCCCTTCTTGGTCCCACCCAATTGGTTATTATTATAAATAATGAATCATCTATCTGCAATAAACTTTGTTATCAACACCACTAATCTGCCCTTTCGATCCCTAGTGGGACCACAGGCCAGCTTGGAAGATTGTTCAAGGAATAGCAAAGTAATATCTTTGTTAAATTTTAATAATAATGACCCAAAAGAAAAGTACATATCTTCAGTTCCCAAATGATTGATAACATCAGTACAGTAGGATGGTTGCAGTATAGTTACAATTAGTGGGGAGGAATCTGATTGCGTACGCGATGAAACAACGGACGTTTCGTTCCCAATTGTTTACTTTAACTCGCTTAGGTTGTATCTACTTGAGATGCCCGCCACATCGCATAGCTCATTATAGAATGCACCAGCATTATACTCTATATAGGGCTCTAATAGAATTACGACCACTAACCTGTTGCAACTGTGTAATGAAATGTGTTTGTGTGCGCACTGTACAGTGCATTATAGGCCAGCACTACTGTACTACAATTTGCACGATTTAAATTAAAATATCACAGGAAAAGTAAAAAGAATACAGAGAAACAAGTAAATGGTATATACTGTTTCTTAAAATCTGTATATAAATAATAGAGTTACGTTACTGAGTGACTGATTGATAGGCGTGAAGGTACTTTTTATCTTTTTAGTTTATGTAAACCATACGCTAATCTACATTTTTTGCATAGATCTTGTGTATGATTGCATGCATGCATGGTGCACGATACTGCATCCTCCTATACAACGGACTTTGGCCGGCGTCACCAGAGAAATACTTCTCGCTCACTTGATACCGTCGTAATGTGAGAGCGTCGCTGTCGCGTTTCGTGCAGTGTGTGAGTAGCCGGTGGCCCATTGGGGAGGGGGATTGTAGGAGGGCAAAGCATCTGCGTAATATTCACGCGAATATCCATGGACGTCGGTAGTCATCAAAAGGCTCCGATTTCTCGTTTACCCCCTTATGCCATAATTATAAAAATTTGGTTGTTATCTACTTGATTAATGTAATGATTTTGATATTTTTTATTTCTTTTTATAATATAGGGAGACAAACGAGGAACCGGAGCTCTTCTATGACTACCGACGCCCCTGAACATCAGCATAATTATGATGCCAAGGCGTAAAAAAAAGTGCGGCATAAGAAGAAATCGTGGTCGTAAAACACCCTTGTGGGATTCCATATGTAATTTTATGTACATAAGATATATGTATAAATTCAGTTCTTATCCTATTATCCATCCCGCTTATTGCTGTTTTGTATTTGTAGCCTATCGGTTAAATAGGAAAAATTAAAATCAATCAATCCTCCTCGCTCCCCACCCTCTGACGGAGGGGGTCGATTTGCGCTACAAATCGGCAAAAGCCGTATTCTTAATTTATTTATTATTAGAGCTCTCAACTTACGGATTCGCGAACCCGGGCTTGTTTCCGTAAGCGGTGTGTGAGTTTGACATTCTGACACTCATATGTTATAACTGTGTCAATATATGTAAGGTTTCATTGCACGACCGGTACGAGCGGTGTATATAATATTGGTTGTAGCTGGAAACGCCTTTGCTACATCAAAGAAGACAGCGCCCGTGCCGCGTGGCCGGCCCTGTCTTTTGAGTCCCGATAGTACGTACTCCGTGAGGCGGTGTACTTCTTGTGGGCAGCTGTGGCTGTCGCGAAATGCGAACTGCTCGTCTATGAATCGGTCCTTCTTTCGTATCACGGTTTTAAGGCGTGCGAGAATTATCCTTTCATAGATTTTAACTAACGAGCTTATGAGACTTATGGGCCGGTAACTATTGGGCTCCACCCGGAGTTTCCCCGGTTATGTGTATGCCGATCACTATGGCTTCCTTCCATATGTCTGGGAAGGTGCATTGCGCCAGAAGGGCGTTAAAAATGCACACTAGGACGTGTATAATAACGGGAGGCAGCTGTTTCAGCGCCTTATTGGATATTCCAACAGGCCCGGGGGCCATTTTTGAGTGAAGGTTCTTTATTAGATCCTTTACTTCTTCTGTGTCCGTCAGACGTTTGATCTCATCATCATGATTCGATGGCTTTTACTTTCTACCTCTTTTATGTGAGAGGGGTCTGTGGGGTGGGAGCTAGGAGTGCATTGACTCTCTAGTGTGTCGGCTAGACAATTCGCTTTTTCGTCATCCTCTAGTGCAGGTAATCGATTTTCGCGTTTTCGAGCCACCGGTTCGGATTTCATAGCCCTCGCTAACGTCCACTAGGCCGTGTGAGACGGAGATTGTTCACTGACGCAGTGATCCCACCTCCCGTTTATGAACTTGGGTATAGCCTTTTTGACTTCTCTTTCGAGTAGCCAAATGAACCGAGGGGGCTGCTATTTGTACCCTTCCTATAAGACGAGGGGACTAAAGATTAGGATGTGGGTGCGAAGGGGCGAGAATTTGAACATCAACCCATTACAGTTCCCTAAAGTTGGTAGAGTTGTCGTGTGGTGCGGGGCAACTCTTTAGAGGGCATTGGTAACAGATTCTTTCAAATTGTAGTTTCCAGTATTTCGATGTCGTTTCGGAGCCTTTTTTATGCAAAGAAACAAACAAACAAATGTTCAAATGATTCCTCTTTATAATATCAGTATTGGAAATATCTGCCCGAAAAGGTACGATTTGAGCATCGAGTACGTATAAATATTGACTAGATACTTGAGAGTTCCCGATACAACAAAATAATGTCTTCGCGTTATTTAAGAAGTATCAATATAACCCGAGTGGTTCATAGTGAAGTTAAAACATTCGGTAGTTTCAACGCGTGGCTTATGGTCAAAACTACTTCAAGTCGGAGTGTACGAATATTTTTATACTATTTTCTTTATCACAAATGTTTACCGACTTAGAATAGCCATTACCTGACACCGATGTTATTATATTTTACGAAATATCAAATGTATTAAGAACAATTCGGTATATACTTGACCACGTAGTAGTATCCTTGCTACGCGCTAACCACATCGCACAAGTTGCACAAGAAAACAAAATATTTCCGCCATTCAACCTCATAGGCAGCCCTGACAGCCGCGCTTTTATAGGTCACATCAATCAAAAGCTTGGTATCTCTTAAAAAAACTCACGGTCAAAAAGACTGGTCAATTAATTTAATCCACTGGATCTGCAACTACTTCAAATTTAAATGCGAGATGCCCGCCGTCCAGTGCAACGCGTCAGCCGGGCGGCGGGCAGGCCGTGAGCCGGCAGTAACTACGTCAACATACCATCCGTACTCGCACCAGTACCCGACGTCATAACCAAGCCGGCGGTGAGCAGCTCCATCGTATCCACAATTCGCCGCCAGCCCGCGCCGTTGTTGCCGTTGGCACAGCCTGCGCGACGTGTACAGGCCCTAGCAACACGTTTTCCCGATTCGCCGCAAGATGGCGTTGAGCAACTTCAGGTAGTCGGTGGTCATTCGAAATATTTTCATAATGAATAGAAATCTATTACAAACCACGACTATATATTGAAAATTATTTCTGCTTATAGAATTTACAATTGAGCATTAAATTAACAAAAACAACATCCGAGATGTTACTCTTAATAACGAGTATTTAGAGGTTGAGAAAGAATTTTGAATTTATTGCTGATAAAGGCTTGTAATTCTTGTAAATATCAATTCATTTCTGATATTTTTTTAGTGTTAAAAATGATCGCAGTAAACAGTTTACGTTAAATTTGGAAAGGTTAAAAATAACATTTACCCCGATCATTTTAAGTTAGAAGTATGGCTGTAAGGACGACAACCAAACTCATGAAGTAATAAACATGACAAACATAAATTTGAAAAGGGCTTATTTTTAGTATCTCACACAAAATATTTGCGTTTGTATTTTGAAAGATATTTGTACGAATTCTGTGCTCGGCGCCATATATGTTTGTTAAAATCATGCAACCCGCTTCATCCCATTTGCGATCACTAGGGCTCCTTTCACTTGAGAATTTGGATGATGCCTTAAGCTTAGGAAGTTTAGCAGCTGATTGACAACAGACAGCAGAAAAGACGAAAGCTGCAATGCAAGTATTATCTAAGTTGAGTTTTAGTATCAATTATAATGAAAGTAGACAAAGTAATAATTTGACCCCACAAACAACTTGTAACTTTTTAGTATGTATTCTTTTGAATTCTGATAAGATGGTTATGATTCTAACAAATAATAAAAAATTAAAAATATGTCAAAAAGTGCATACTTTAATTAACTTAAATAGAATCTGGAATCAGGAGTGTGTGCGTTTTTTAGGCTCACATAGTCCAGCTTGTCCCGTTGTTGCTTATGGATGGATCCACACCAAGTTCCAATAGAGAGCTAAATATCCTTCTTTGCTTAAAAGTAATGATGACTAAAATGCGTTTTTACGAGTAACAGATAGTTTATATTATGATTTCTGGAAAAATAAGATAGTAAACTCCTTATAATGTAATCCGAGATGGCAGTTTTGAAATGGTAATTGACACCAGATGCTTCAACGTTAGGTTGAGCAGCAGCTTGTGTTGGCGAAAAGACAAATGGTCATTGGACTACTTCATAAAGTGTAAATCACATAAATTGTCTGGATCTTCTTTTGTCTTAAATCTTTTTTTGGTCTTAGATCATTTGCTGACGACAAGATGAGCAGTGACATTCTGTTAAGTGTCGATAATACAACAGTATTGTATAAACGAATGGAAGGAGTCCAGTTTCCTCATTTAAACAGCATTACTAAATTATTTTGGAATTGGTGTGAAGAAAGGCAAATGTTTATGTAAGCATCATTCGTCGCTCAATATTGAAGCAGACAGTGAATGTACAAAAGTAATTGTACACAGAATGGGATGCTCGGCAATTTCGAGTTTAGTCAAATAATTTGTAGTTTCGGAGAACCCCACATCGATTTATACGCTTCTAGAATATCTACACATATCGTGGAAAAAAGATTCATATGCTTACAATATTGGCGCATTGGCATTCAATTGGATCCAGTTTTATTTTTATGCTTTCCCATCTTTCTCTCTGATTTTGAGAGCTCTAAAGTAAAGTGTATGACATGTCACTATGTTATTTTTACAGATACTTTTACAGATTTTATAGTGGTTTATTTAATTATTTATCTAGCTTGACGTTTCAGAAGCTTTCAGTTCCTATAATTCTTCTGGTACTTTTAAAAACTTGGTACTCCAGGACATCTGCCATCGCAGTCCACCCGTGACCATGGTCGCTGTAAAACTTCTGAGACGTCGGGCTAGATAAATTATTAAATAAACTGCTATAAAATCCGTAAAATTAGTTTTATTGTAATGACTAAGATTCGTGTAAACTTAAGACATCAATATGTCACTATGTATTAATGATTTAGTAATATTGCATCCCAGTGTAAGCCTTCTCTCCTCTCCTATCAGCTCAACACACTCGCTGCACCGAAAACTCTACGGTATGTGTGTTGTCATCCGAGAGGAATTTCGTATACAACACGTCCGAGAAACAGCCTTAGAAGTATTTCATCTATTTCACGGAATACAAGGTCACAGTACTCTTGGAGTTTGAAATTATGGTGGGAATATTATTTAGAAAAGAAAATTGACTTTTATAATTTTAAATTTCAATGCTTACCGCTTATTAGAGTTTATTTGAAACTGTTTTCCAAAAGGATTATCTTATGGTACGTGATTTCATTAATCTCATTTCATAATGTAAGTTATGATTTAAGATTAAAACGATTCTTTATGGGGATTTTCAGGCTAAAACCAATGTTACCTCGTTATAGTGTTACATGGGACCCTAATATTGTTCTGGATTATTTAGAAACTTTGGTTAGTGATTCATTTAGTTTGGAACAATTAACTTTTTTCTGCGTACAGTACGAGACATGCTGCAACTTCGACTGCCTCAGCAACGGGTCTAAATGTCGACGTCATAACGAGTTGGTCGGTCTTCACAATCAGCCGTCTTTGCCAATTTCTACAATATACCTATAATGACTGAGCCTAATTTTCTTAACTCTATTATTTCATCAACATCATAAGTTTGTGAAGTAAAATATTTTACTTCTTTTGTTTTTAAGTACATTGTGGCTTTTTATGAATTTTCTATGTTCAAAGTTGCTTGCTGATTGTTGCTCCTATACTTGCTTACTCTAAATAGAATGACACTAAATGTATGTCACGGTTGCCAGCCTACGTGACTGAATGGCGGAAATATTTTTTCGTTTTTGATTTACTCCGAAACTTGAGCAACATGGTTAGCGCGTAGCTGGGATACTATTACATGGCCAAGTATGTACTTGCCCATGTAATAGTATTTCATATTCGCCAGAGAGATTCCATACGTATTAAATCTTTCCTGCAGAGAACTGCAGGTAAGTTCTTGTAATTAACCAATTATAATTTTTAACTAACAAAAAGCATTGAATTTTTACTGTAACATAATATTTACATATTCAACATTCCAACGTAAGTTATATAAAAACCATAAAAGTACTTAAACTTATTGATATAATAAATTTAACTTTTTTCATCAGGTGTGTGTGAATAGCCGGTGAGTCATAGAAAGGGAACTGGAAGAAAGTAGAGCAACGACTATCAAAGAGTCCAAACGAGCAGTTTGTCGCCGTGTAACGCAAAAGACCCATAACGTCAGGTTTTGACTGACGTAACTGCTGTCATGGGGGTTCGCGCAGACCCCAAAAATACGCGCCTCGCCGTGAGTTGCGACATAAACATGAGCGGCTTTCATTTTGAGTAATCTCATACTCAATATGCCTTGTTTGATACATTTTTATAATTTGAAAAAAAATTACACGAGGAGGCCGCGCGAGCCCCATGAAACTTGTTCAGGTTAATAGGTAAATATCGATGCAGCCGCAGCCTTTAAACATCCTTCTTAATGTGATCTTCCTACAGCTGAGTGGATGTTTATATTATCAATGTTTACAAATTTTGTTTTTTGTATATAATCATTATGGTATGATGAATATTGAATAGACACTGAGTAGAACATTTTTATTGTTGTGTCTCTTTAATGGATTTTATCGCATTTCTTTAGATTTTTTGGTGGAATGAGACAGAATGTCATGAACGAACATGCCAAAAATCCTTGTGCTGTCCTGCTAAACAATAATTGTAAAAATATGTTAGAGTTATAAATAATAAATGCATGAGAATATAATATATAAAAATTAAATATGATACTAAATATATATAATAATAAATGAATATTTTAATATGATTATGTATTTTTTACGGGCAATAAATCTTGCCTAATCGGAGTCGCTACCCGGCGGTGCACTCACGGCCTCACTTCCAGCTTCGTGGTCGTACCGCACGTTTCAGTGTATAAGACATTGGAAAGTCCGAGGACCACAATGCAAATATTTTTTATGAAAATATGCGACTATATGTCGATAGAAAGGGCACTGTTTCGGCAATAGAATATAATGTGACAAGTTAGCTACACTGGCGCGACCCCCACACGCAGGGTACCCGTCCCCGTCCAAAAACTATGACGGTTCGTCCCCGTCGACGAACCGTTATAGTTTTTGAATCGATTTGAAATATTTTGCACTCCACTAATATTAGAGCTCATAGAATAATTTTGACTAAGTTTTAGCTGCATAAGAACGTAATTCACTATTAACCTTCCAATTTGATACAAATCTGATAGTACACGCTATAAAATTCTTTGCAGTTTGTTAACTGAGTAACTCAGCCGAATGCGCTAGCTTATGCCCAAAGATAAACGTACCCAGGATATAGTAACTTCAGTATAAATTTTATCGAAACATTCAACTACAAGCCACAAATCGATCGGACCAATTTATCGAAATCGGGATCGGCGAGATCCAGATACTTATACTTATCCTTGATGACCGTAGGTAACGTATTGGAAGGAACCATTGAAGTCATTTTAGGTAAGATTTCTAATGGTATGTTAAATTCAGATAAGTCCTCAACTTCGGCATTGTTAAACCGAAAGTGTAACCATAAAAGGTTACACTTTCGGTTTAGTAATTACAAACAGGACTTCAACCCAGACCTGTTATACTTAAATTACATTTATTTATTTGAAGACCTAAACGACTCTCACTCATTTTGTATTAGAAAGGACAAATCGTGCCTTTTTCAGAACGTTATCTATGTGATTTTTAAAACTCATCAATCTATCGAGAGTGACGCCTAAATATTTTTCCGACTCTGCTTTCGATGACTCGTTAGCATAGAGCAGGATGGGAGGCATGTTTCCTCCTCTATGCGAGGACAAGTTTCGGAAGAAGAGTTTAGACTTACTCTCTTCCGAGTTTACCTCTATTCTCCATTTTAAGAATCATTCAGCGAGTTCGATGACGGCCTTTTTGGAGTAGTTTTGATCCCTTACTGGGAACGTTCCTAATGTGGTATCATCCGCGAACATCACCAGCTGGACGCTGGAGTGTCACACTATGGCGCTAGTGTACATGTCAAAATAGGAAGAGAGAAAGAGAACTGATCTTTGGCGAACACCCGCTCTAAGGGTTCGGGGAGAGGACCAGGGTGCCCTCCACTCTGTAGCGGAACTGTCAGTTTGCTAGGTAATTGCTTAAGATCATTACGAGCCTGCCAGGAAGTCCCAATTTTTTTAACGGACTTGGTCCACCACTCTCTCCAATTACCGCTACTCCTGTGTTGTCAGGATTGATAGCGGCATCCTAGGTACCCTTTGATATGATTGCAGGGGAGCCCGAGGGACAAGCAAAAACTGTCTTAGGAGCCGCAACGAATTCAATCGGCCGAAAATAGGAGGAGTACGAATTAACTTCATTTTCTCTCCCTAATAAAAGCGGAGACAGTACAATATTACAAAGACTCACACACTACAATATTACAAACCGAGAAAAGAGAGAGCAGCCTGGTGACGCCCAGCTGCTATGCACTACGGGGATGTAAAAAAAACTTCTTTAATTACCTTTACATTTAACTTATTATTATTTTAGCTGTTATTATATCTGAGTTAAAGCCGTATGTTTCTAATAATGGTTATGACAAAATCTTTTTAAATGCACTGATGTTACCTACGCCGTCCATGAGGTCGCCATAAAATACTACCCCGCTGTTAGCGGGGGCACCAGATGTGGAGGTATCACTACCTCACATTCTCGCAGTTGTCACTCAAGATTAACTTATGTATACTTTATACAAATAATGAATTAAATTAAATAATTATAATGGGCGATAAATGAATACTATTACGAATGAAGATGAAATTTAATGAATGAATAATACAATGATATAAGGCAAGCAAAAATTATACAAGGCAAAGCGCGCGGACAGTTTAGAGAATCGGAAGCGGGTGTCCAAAGGTGACTGGCGAGCGCGACGATCTCGGCACGGCGCCGGCGGCGACATCGTAATGGAGAGACCGCATTTTTTCCCATCTGTGGTTAGAAGGTCCGTCCCCCTATCGTCTCCCTAAACTAGGCGGAGTCACTGGATTCACAATTCGCATTGTTTCTGTTTCGCGCGAAAATGAGTAATTAGTTCGAATATTCGTACGCCCACACATGCGCAAAGACGTTTAGGTTTAAATTATTTTTGTTGCACAAGGTGCCCTCGAATTAAGGCGTGGTCCCCGACGCAGTACTGGCAGTAGTCAAGGAGGATGTTACATTTGCAAATGCTAAATCCGTAACATTTTCGCAGTGCTCACTTCATTAAAGAAATCGCTGTACCTGCAAGAAGCGCTTCTTACCAATGGTTGTTAAGCAACACACACGCCACACGTTAATATTACAAACATTCTATTTTAGAGCCATGAAAGACGGACCGGAATGCATCTCGCTCATCTGTAGTAGACAATTTTCCAGTATTGGGCTTCTCTTTGCTTCCATTGTCTAGGTTTACGTCCGAAAAAAAAACTGCAAAATACCAAATTGTGTAGTGGACAATCAGTTTGGTGATCGGTGCAAAAGTTGAGTCGCACTTAACGACAGAGTAACAGAATAACAAAGACTTGTGCACATGAATATGAGAGCTGCGATGAGTTTCGCAGTGCGATAGTAAACGTAACAAATAGAGTTCGCAGTGATACATACACAAAGGACAATAATATCGGACACGTTTGTCTATTGATCGTAGCGGACTCCATTTCGAGCAGTTGCACCTAATAACACTGTGTAGACAGTGCATTGTAAATGAACTCCTAACATGTAGATATGTAAGATTTTTGTTTAGTAGATGGCTCCAAATTTTTAAATTCGTAGAAACGTATGTATATGGGTAGTTGTTTATATGCGACAGTGGGTTACGATGCGGTAAAAGATCGGATACGTATTCACTTGTAAATAATAAAAAGACTTTCAGCTACCATCATAGTAATCTTCTGCAGATATCCAACAGCAATACATTTTGATCTACGCCTATAGAACGTAAGCCGTCATTTTTCTTACGATTTTTTTCTTTGTTAGTGTTTTGTTTATATATAGTATAACGAAATGCCTAAATGATAAATTAAAGTTTAGCTTCATTTCACGCTTTTCAATGTTATGTATTTTATTGAATTAATATATTACTTAAGTAAGATCAATAATGACGGGTCAATTGGCGTAAAAAAAATCATATCGAAGTGGTAACATGTGGAATTTTTAATATGTCGAAGTCTTTTAATAAGTGTACCAAGATATTTATATTTATTAAAACATTTCTTAAGAAATCTCCTTGTAGTATCTATTTAATCTTCTTGTATAGTATGAACTGTATTCCGCCATAAGGACATACCCGCACATAGAGGAGGAATTACTGAAAAATTCTGATTTTCATTGAAGTTAGGGTCCGCATATGTTTGATGGATACACGCGCCTTTGGAGGTCCTAACCTTCATACGCTATAAATAGTAGTAGGCATCCGAGACAGCGCGTTCGTTTTGGAGAGCTTAAAAGACCATAAAGTAGAAAGTAGTAAGACCTGAATTTTAAAAGTATGTATGATAATCTAGTTCGGGAAAGGTAACCTACTCGACCTGGTCGTGGATGTTGATAATATTTGAAGGAATGGATAGTGGTAGTGGCGCTAAAGTGGTGGAAAACTGTGCAAGTTAATGAGTGAAAATGCAGGGTGGGATGACGATGGACTGCAATTGATATGATCATCAGTTTGAGCAGCTCAGCATCGAAAGTGTATGGCAAGACATTGAAAGAAGAACGCAAGGAATGCCTGAATATTATTTTGTTATGTACAATTTACGGTACAATGAAAGCAAACACAATTTGAGACAGAACAACGTCTGTCGGGTCAATAATTTTCTGTTTTGAGTTTTTTTCACAATTTGGTTACATTATATCGCCTCTGTGGTATAACGGTGGCAACAGACAGGCAACTGTTATTAAATGTTTCTCAGATTATTCTGAGCGCGCATTACACTGTCCGGGATTGGAATGTGCCCGAAATGGCCATAAGCTTACCTCCTCTGACATCATGGACCTCTGTACCTTGTCTAATCGTGGGTGTGCTAGTATATCTGCAGGACTTACGAGTTGTGGATGTGCTAGCACACCTCTGCCTACCTCTTCGGGAATAACAGGCATTTTTTTTGGTTGCTTTAATATGGCCCATGATATGACTGATAAAGTAGGATTCTAATGGTAAAAGATTTTTTTCAAATCGGTCTAGTAGATTCGGAGCAATACGATCAAACAAGCACAAATAAACAATGAAATGTTTCCTCTTTATAATACTAGTATAAACGAGTCAAACTAACCTTCAATTGAATAAAAGTGACCATTATACCGTCTTGCGTTAATTCCAGTGAAGACACTATTTTCATTTTCTAACTTGTTTATTCTCGCTACCATTGATTCAAGTATTTTTTTATTAACTAATAAAAACATGTGATGCTAAGGTGGCACCTGAAATCATATTAATATCAAATGATTGTATAAATCGTGGCTTTATATTACGGCTAGCCGTTTACAAATAAGAATAGTTTTGTATTAGCCGGATTGAATACGTCTGCGTGAGATTCTGTCACTAAGCGTGCGTTTTTTGTGCGTTTTTCAATAAAGCTAGCGTAGCTTTTGGTACAACGCTCTCATAGTTCTTAATTTTAACACTCGCGGCATTGCTTGCATTTTGCATATAAACAACAATGGCATCGAATGCAGATAAATAAAAAACTATGACTTCGAAGTTTTAATAATACAATTATCGAGGGCGCAGCTAAGGGGCCATAAGCACATTTACACGACCTGACTCCGCTGCACGCGCGATCACATGAGGGGCGGCTGTATCCGAATAAACTCATGCCCCTTGAATCACCGAGTGGAAGAGGATTCGCGGGTTCTGTTATACGGATAAGGATCGTAAACACACTAACAAAACTCACCACATCATATAACTCACCCACACCAAACTACACACACCTGGGCAGTAACGTGCACTATAATTCGTCATATAGCAGACTTCACAGCAGCCAGGGGATAGTAGTCCCTTCCTGATAAAGCCGGCTAATAAGGTTCACCTTGTGACCCATAATCACTCACAGGCTCACCAGAGCCAGTGAAGAAGACCCAACTGACTGACTTCTCTCTCCTATAAGAGACTCTTCTTATAAGAGGGGTACCCCTCTTATAATTTTCTGCCTTTCCATCGTCTGAAATGTATTATGTTATAGATAACATAATGTATTTCTATATTATGCAATAAAACAATGAACAAATCAAATACCATGGTTCTTTCCCGTCTCATGTATGACTTCTTGTACATGTGATTCCCGAAATTGCTTATGGGTTTGGACTGTTCTACATAGGCAAATACCGCTAATAAAACAGTAGGATATTCGGATTTTGATGAATAGTTTAATGCATTCGGGCATGGTAAGAAATTGGACCTGTGACACATCTATTTCGTCCTTAATATTTTTGACATATAGCGAAAGGAGCGTCAACCGTGACCGTGATGTGTCTGTCCGTTGACGCCGCGAATTTTTAAGCCATCGCATGTGTTAATGGTTTTCTAATGAACTACCGGCGCTATTGTGGATGTTTAGTCTTTGCCGATTTCCTTAATTCGGAGGATTTTTCATCCGTGCGATGAGTTTATTGCACACGGAAATGGGTCGCGAATGTCCACAGATGTAGGAGATTTGGTAAGTTTTAATGAAATGTATCAACGTTTCATTAACATTTACTACACGAACATCAGTACATGATGATGATGATAATGGTACCAATAAATTAGGTTTGAGTATTTTACGTTGCGTATAATTTAGAGGAGCTCTGATATAACATTACGCTTTGTCATCGTCATAGGGGGGATCGCATTATTTTTTGGCATTTAAATAATGAATTGCGTGATTTTTCCGGAACAATATGATTGTAATTAACCATTGTAGCTTAAGGTTATAATTATTACGTAGATTGAGCGGGATATAATAAATAAATAAAGGCAAATAAAATATTTACGTAAATACATAGTAGATTAATAAACAAGAAGAGTAAATAAATATTTCAGGTACATCCGCCATTGACTAATAAATTGTGAACACTTGCGCTCGTTGACTGTTTTTTTTTAAATCTAATTACTTTCGAAATAATAAAAAAATGAGGTATACGACACTTTTCTATTGATCTGTTGACTTTTGTGCACCTGGCGATTTATAACCAAATTACATCAAAACTAATAACTAATTTGCTATTGTGACCTCGTGGAGAACGGGAGAAACTGTCGTGCCTTCAAACGATTTTGTCATATATATTACTGGCAGCACATATTATAATAACACAATAAGGCCCAGTTGGTAACTAAATATAATGTGTAGTCAACACACAAGTGTGCTAGGTACTTATGAACATCTTCGTGGTACCTAGCAGCATCACCTCGCTGCCATCTCTTTTTTTTTACTATTTAAGTTATTGCAATCTCGTACTGTCTCCGCTTTGAACTATAAACACCTCCACCTCCTCCTATTTTCTTATGATTAAATTGTTGCGAGTACCAAAGCAGATTTTAGCTTTGCCAGGGTCTCCTCGCGATCATATCAAAGGTTTAGAAGTGGTGGGGCTGTCGATCCTGGCGACACAGGAGAAGCGAGACACAGGATGGAAAGTGTGTTATGCCACGCCTGATAAAAACCTGCAATTCCAATATATTCCTACAGGTTTCCAGAACCTTGTGGACAAAGATTTTGTACAAATATGGAGGTCAAAAGTCACTTAAGTTTACCAGTCTATCCACTCCTGAACTCAATATTTAATTAAACACTAATCTCCTGCTACTCACAATTTCAATACCCACAAAATACATACATACTCACGAAATCAAATAAAAATTTTAATTATATAATTATAACACCTACTATTTCAATTTCTTGTGTTAGATGTGAGAGAAGGTATTTGCTTACCACAGTAGCTACGAGCGCAGGTAGTGGCTTAACCTTTTTGTGTAATCTGCCTCGCCTAATTGGCGGAAAATCCCAGTATTGGGAATTAATTGTATTTTATTATTTCTTGGGCACTGGCTTGACACATTCCTAGCTATATTTTCCCAATCAGCTCGAAAAGGTAGAACAGACATTGCAATTCGATCCTTTGCCCCTCGTCAAGATTATTGCAGCCAGTAAACCATTGTAACCTATCCGGAGCATGTCCTACCTTCGAGTATTAGGAGCAAGAACATACTATTTTGGTGTCTTCTCCTAAACTTCCGACTTTTATTCCCGAAGTTTAGTCTACCGTTGGGAGATATTATCTATACCATTAGCATCTTATAATACTGACCCATCTGCTTTCTTACCTGATTGACAACTCACACCTCCAAGTAACCCGGCTACCTATTCCAGTTATTTAATCTTCATCCTACTTCAATACCCGATCATTTTTCTTATGATTAAATAGATTTTTATTTGTTTTAAGAAACTCTATCGCGGATGCTCATTTCTAACGCAGTTGGTAAGTACACATTTTTTGCAACGATCTCATAACGGCCTCGCTTAACTCTACTTTCATGTCCTTTCTCGTAAACACCTTTCACTTGTATACAATAACGTTGGATCAAAACGAACACGCAGAGTTTAAACTGTGCTTTTGAGCTATATTCATAAGACATCATTCACTATGTTCCCTGCACACACTCTTCTTTCTACATCAGCACTTTCCATCGCTATATCCTCTTGTTTTTGTGTCCCTTACATTCCAGCTCAAGGCACAACCAAGTAAAACGAACTCATAAAATTTACAAGTAATAAAATTTAAGTCAATCAAATTTAATTAAAGTAAACTTTTGGGAACCTTTGCACAAATAAAAGATGATGATCTGTTACACAATACATCGTCAAGTAGTAATCTACAGTCATTACACCACAGAGCTCATCTAAAGCGAACCCGTTTGGTTTATCACGTGGCAGAAGCATCATCCAGTGGTGTTCCTGAAACAAATTTAAAAAGTAGATAAGATTCGTGAACGATTCTTCATCTAATTTTCTTGCACAGCCAGCGACAGGGAATATGTTATAAACTTACTGGTTTGTTGTTACTTTCCATACCTTCTTGTCGGTAATCCAAGTTTTAATGTATTATAAAAATACTCAATCAAACAATTTTGGGACTAACATAATATATAACCTTCAATCAAATATACTATATACACTAGAATTAGTTTGAAAGTAGCATCGTCTTAATAGTGTTATCGTTTAAATAGTCATTCGTTGTATAGTATGCCTTACGACATAGGAGATGCTTAATATATTTTTTAAATTTATTTAAGGGTAGATCAACAATATCAACAGGTAATTTATAGTAGAATTTAATACTTAAGGTTAAAAAAGAATGAGACGCTTTCTTAAGACGGTATGCAGGAATAACTAATTTATCCTTATACCTAGTGTTAGCGTTGTGCAAATCTGATTTCATTTTGAACTTTTTCCTATTTTTGTGGACATATTTTCATAAATTTACTGGCACGTAAAAGTAGGTATATTTATATCTTTGAAAATTTCTCGCAATGATTATCTAGACAATAAATTCCAGGAATTTCTCGATATCGTAAAACAAAAATAGCCAAATTAAACCAATCTAGTAGTCGCTCCGTCTGTTAACTGTCTAATTTTCCATACCGCGTATGCAGCAGAGCTAAGCTTCGATGCCAGGGTCGAAATATGAGGGCCCCATTGCAATTTGGATTCAACTTTTATCGTAGAAAAACAGTGGACTACACAAACTCTAACTCACTTATTCCTACCTTAATAGTAGTGCCTACTTTTCTAACATTCGGCAGTCTCAATTTCATACGTTTAGTTTTATTGGAGTTAAGCATTAAATTTTTACCATTAAACTAATTTAATATAAGATCTAAACATTGTTTACTTCATCACTATTAGTTACTCCTCTCTTTACTTTAAAAACAAGAGACATATCGTCTGCATACAATATTATATATAGTATTTTTTAGCAAGATAAGGCAGGTCGTTATTGTAAATTAAAAAAGTTTGCGAATTTGAGTATGGAAATGCACTCGCAATTATTCTGTTTCTAACTTTAGTAACAACTTTTCTATGAACATAACAATATCCTTCTTTTTTATGTCTAAACTATTACTGATCATTAAATACAACGTGATATTTTCGTGATATACTTTAATATACAGCTTGAAATACTAGTGAAGCTGTAGTCAGACATACAATGGTTAATTGTCTGTTGCTTTATCTTTTTGTTTAACATAACACTTAGTCCGCTGCCCAATTTGTCACTATATATTATTGTTCTGTTTGGGTCAGTAAAAATGATATTTGAATTTGGATGCAGCAGTTCCCGAGGCTCGTCACTGCTTGTAGTATTAATTTGTGTGACATCAAATACGCAGCTTGCGAACCACTCCAGTTACAGTCTGATCTATAATTATTATACTCCTCAAGAGATTGGCACAGTTACAGTCTGATCTATAATTATTATACTCCTCAAGAGATTGGCACAGTTACAGTCTGATCTATAATTATTATACTCCTCAAGAGATTGGCACAGTTACAGTCTGATCTATAATTATTATACTCCTCAAGAGATTGGCACCTGTTGACTTACTTGCCCAGCTCAATCAACTCCGATACTGACGCTTCATATTGCGATATCTGCTGTTGTGCTGTATAATATTTATGAGTTACATCAGACAGCTCCTTTCGTGGTAGTTCAATTTTTTTCATGCTAATGATATAGTCATTTTCATATAACACCTTTCTTTGTACATACTATGCAAATTTATCCTCTTATTAAAAGAACGTAAAAAAATATTTTATCTTTTCGACCTTCATAATTTTCTAATATATTTCCTTATTCTAAATAACCTTTTTCCGCTTTTCAAATTACCATTAAGTACTGCGCAGTTACTATTAGTGTAAGCAAGGTTTTCGAAACATGAAGTCAGATCAATAGTCATCAACTCATTAGAATTTTTATTTATGAATTTTTTATACATATCTAATGTTACACCTTGTTCTTTGATATCTACAAGGTCCTCCAACCTTTTCATGTTGTCACATTTATCCATGTGTTCCTAACAGTGTAACATGATAAAACTACTTTTAATGGGTTACGTAGGTCACGAATGTTCTCTAATTCTATATCCAATTTAACAAGATTCCTCTTCAAATGACTATACTTGCTTAAAATACATTGAACCCCTTTTTCATTATCTTCTTGTTCCTGCACCAATTGTTTACAAAGTTCCTTAGATACATAAAATTCATTTAAATATTTAACATAATTTTTTTGCCTATCTTCAATATCCCTTATTGATGTCTTAAGTTTTCGCGAATGTTAGTTATTATAATAAACCGGTTAAACCGCGATAAACTCCGTAAAAATAGTTTTATTCAATATCTCTGATAAAAATTCTTATTTAAGTAAATTTCCAGGTTTTTATATCAATTCACCAATATCACACTTATATTAATTATGCTCTATGTTCTTAAATATTAGCTTTATATACTGTATACAAAGGCCTCTTAATAACACACTTGAATGTATTTTAAATTTGTAAATATTTATTAGCAGGTGTATACCGTGCCTTAGTTTTGACGTAACATCTTAACGGGCGACACCCGCACCGTTACACCATGGAGGCGATATGACTAATTGGTATGTAATTGTTATCATTTAGGACATTACTATGAATGATTTTGTCATTCATAGTTGTGTCAAGAACGTTTGAAAGCACGGAAGTTCCCCACATTATCCACGAGATCGCCGTAGTAAATTACGTCGTTGACATATTGACATGGATACTAACTAACATCATGGTTCGCTCAACATGCCAAAGACTACACTCCCAAGTGGTGTGATGTGCTGTTTGTTGGTATTCATCAGCTTCTGTGAAGAAATCATAACGGGGGAAGCCACTAGTTTAAATCCAGAGGGTATACTTTTAAAGATGCCGTGGCCGGTAAGGAATTGTGCAACGCAGTGATCGATCTCCAGCCAGTGTTCCGATAAGCGGTAGCACACACGGAAAAAAGTTATGTAAGTGTCGTCCTTTAGTTTAACTATTCCATTGCGTCTACCATTCGTGACTAGGTTTTGAGTTGTGATTTCTATGATGAGAGAGATAGGGCTGAGCAGCCTGTTTATCTCGTGTCTGTCTTTTGGTCTTGTGAAATCATGGTTGGAGAGATTCGAAGGAACCATTGAAGTCATTTTAGGTAAGATTTCTAATGGTATGTTAAATTCAGATAAGTCCTCAACTTCGGCATTGTTAAACCGAAAGTGTAACCATAAAAGGTTACACTTTCGGTTTAGTAATTACAAACAGGACTTCAACCCAGACCTGTTATACTTAAATTACATTTATTTATTTGAAGACCTAAACGACTCGCATTCATTTGGTATTAGAAAGGACAAATCGTGCCTTTTTCAGAACGTTATCTATGTGATTTTAAAACTCATCAATCTATCGAGAGTGACGCCTACATATTTTTCCGACTCTGCTTTCGATGACTCGTTAGCATAGAGCAGGATGGGAGGCATGTTTCCTCCTCTATGCGAGGACAAGTTTCGGAAGAAGAGTTTAGACTTACTCTCTTCCGAGTTTACCTCTATTCTCCATTTTAAGAACCATTCAGCGAGTTCGATGACGGCCTTTTTGGAGTAGTTTTGATCCCTTACTGGGAACGTTCCTAATGTGGTATCATCCGCGAACATCACCAGCTGGACGCTGGAGTGTCACACTATGGCGCTAGTGTACATGTCAAAATAGGAAGAGAGAAAGAGAACTGATCTTTGGCGAACATCCGCTCTAAGGGGTCGGAGAGAGGACAGGGTGCCCTCCACTCTGTAGCGGAACTGTCTTTTGGTCTTGTGAAATCAGGGTTGGAGAGATTCATTGAGTGATAATACATGGCTGCGTGGCGTTGAATTTCTAAGTCTGCTGATGGTACTCCGGCAAGAGCGGGTACGGCCTCCCTGCTAACGGCGTGGTAGGCTTTACATAAAAAATATTAAAGAAAGTCTTTATCTGTGGAGCAATTTTCGTCGCGCCGTGCCTATGGTTGCCTGATCTGCACACACAGGTGACCCATAGAAAATGCTTCCACGCTACGTCGCGGTATATATTATTTTAAGTCTTATAAGAGAGCCCAGGTCGAGGTTGAGATATTAGTAAAAGTATAAGAATTACGTTTAGTCTTTTTTCCTGTTAGCATAACGTGTTCTAAAAAGGTGAATTTATTTTCTAATATTAGTGCTAAATATGTGACGGTTTCTCTACATTTAACTGATATATTGTTAAATTAATACGTAGGACGTGGACAATCCATGTAAGTAACCTTTTAGTAATATAAAGTGATCGAGCTGCAGTTTAGTTCGTGAATTAGGAATACATCAAGGAGTAAATATTCCTGTAGCATCCCCTGTTTTAATTTAAGAAGTTGCATCGGCCACCAGGCATTACCGAATTCGCCCGAAGTGTCAAGAGAAATTCCCATCACGTATTTAGCGTCTGATAGGTCGACTGTTTTCCTTACTTACATAGCGTTATCTACTGTAGATCGACCAATGGTAAAGCCAAACTGTTAATTATGAAATATTCCATTAGGGATTAGACGATTTACAGCGAGCCTTTCAAGTATTTTACCCTGGTTCGGCAGCAGCCTTATGAGGCGATATAATTTCGGGACGTTTGACGGTTTATTAGGCTTAAGTATCAATTTTATATTGCCTTTTTGGCATATTTTCGGGAATAGACTTTCATAAGTGCATCGATTAAAACAGCTAATAGGCAGGAACCTACGACCCTACAGGCTTGTTTGATCATGAAGTTAGAGATCTTATCGTTGCTGGAAGCTTTATTGGTTGGCAATTGGTTGACTATAGTAAGTAGTTCCTGTACAGTCGGTAAGTCGGAGACTAGTGCATAGGCACTTGCCTTACTTATATCTTTGTAAAGATTTCAGCCTAACTTCCCGAAGGTACTCAGTGTGATTGCACTGTGGGTCATCGGGAATGGAATGTATCTAGGAAGGCCTTTGTCGTATCCTCTAAATTATAGCTGAAGATGTTATTAATTCTAATGTTAGAAATGAAAGGAGTGTCCTTATCTCTATTGGGTTTAAGAACATGGTAAAGAGAAGGCCACAGAGCTTCCCTACCAAGTCTACTAAGCGTTTCTTTATTTTGGGCTAAGAATACAGTGGTGCGATACCGAGATCTTGTCGACCTATGTTCCGCAAGAGTTGTTGTGTGGGTGTTGTCAGTTACATCATCGCCTAGTTTACGAATTTTTTTTAAGTTTATGTTTTGTCCTCCTGAGTTCTCGACGCACGACGCATAAATTATCATTCCACCATTAAAATTTTCTTGATTTTCGTATTGGCTTTCTACCTAAGGCTACGTCTGCACAATATATAAAGGTATTAGTCAATATTTCAGCACTTTCGTCTACTGTTAGGTCAGAGCGAGTGAAATCTTTAGCGTGCGAGGCTATCAACGATTGAAACAGAGTTCAATCACCGGCCTTGTTGTATATCTATAGTCATTTACTACATTTGGTGCTACATTCGGGAGTGCGTGGGAAAACTCGTATTCAAACTAGCGGTGGTCACTGCATGAGGCGTTTATCAGAACACACCAATTACAAAAGCAAACGTATGCGCTTCGAAGCGTGACGTCAATAGAAGATTTGTCTGCAGGGCTACTGTAAGTAGGTGGTGCATCTGGGTTATTGTAAATCATCAGGTTTAATTTTGCAATAAAATCTTCAATAGCCGTTCTACGTTCGCGGTCTGAGGATCGTAGTTTCCCGTGCCAGAGGGTCAAGATACATTAATATCCGCTACAATAATTACTTTCTTTCTTTCCCTTGTTTTTGAATAAATATGAGATCTAAGTCATATTCGTACGTAATTTGTTCCAGTTCAAGTAGAGCATGTTTATCATTATGGAGGTCAATTTGACTAAGATTAATTTATCCATATCGAGTTGATAGAATAAGTTGTTCCAGTTTTGCCTTATACGTGGGACAATCGGATGAACTTGTCTCATGATCAGCATTGTTACCCCTGTGGTTAAAGTTGTCTAAGTCTTTCTGATACAGTTTGCACTGCAACGGGAACCAGCACAGTGTGAACAGCAGGGATCCTTTTCGCGGCAGTATTTAGCCGTGTGACCATATTGTTGACAATTGGTACACCGTAAGAGCTCGACGTCATCCACAAACCGACAGGGGGCCCAATCAATGAACACCTTTTCTTTTGTGTTAATAAGATGTTTTCGAATGAGAGGATCGGTTTCAACACCAATCCTTTTCCGGTAGGGCCCGTTTTGTGATATAAGACGTCGAATTATTTTAGTCGATTTAACAAATTGCTCCTGAATTACGTCTGTTTTGTCTTTAATATTTTGGTTGTAAAGAGAGAGAAGAAAAGAGTCGTCCGTGATGTGTTGCGTAGATCTTTAATGAGAATGTGTGGTTGGCGTCCTTTAGGTTTTTCGAGGCGCACACCCGCTGATTTTAAACCTTCGATCGCTTTAAGTTTTTTTTGTCGGAAATTTGCTCGTTACACGTAGTAGAACGCTCTAGTTAGCGGTTTCCTTGACACCGCGAATTCGAAAACCATCACATGGGTTTATGACTTTCATTAGTGCCTGTTTCGTATCCCTCGAGATACTTAATTCGGTGGATTTTTCTTCCGTGGGATAAGCTATCAATTACGCTTGGAAGGGGGTTACGTGTTTCTAATGCCGGAACTGTCAATTTTAATTGTAGGGCCTCGGAATATGAAATCGATTTGATGATGATGATGATGATTGCGGTGGAGCCCCCGGTTAGTTATTAGTAACATGAGATTGGACAATATTGCGTTCCTTTTTGCAATTTTTTTTAAAGGGTCGCGTTTTTAATTGCGAGCAATGACACAATCGCGGTGACCTTTTGGGTCATGTCCATAATTCCGACCATGTTGCTCATATCAATGCGTGATCGCAAATCATTAGCGCGATCGTTAGAAAGATATGACGAGGCTTCTTGTACAAGGTGTACATAGTAGTCGGTGTCCTATTGGGGTCGGGTCAATATCTAACGACGATTATGTGAAAAGCAAAATTGAGTACTAAGTACAGGCGATATTAATAAGAAAAGTAACGATATTAGAAGTTAAAGTTATTCGTACAAGGAACCGGCGCGTCGTCGATATATTGTACGCTTATCTACACACGAGAAAATAAATGATCGAAACACTTACCGATTGTTATCCAAATAATTACGTGTAATGGTGATTAAAACTTACAGTAATCGTTGCTATGTACGGTTACCTGGCACATCATCACTAAATTATGACGAAATTAGAGGAAAATACCACGAAAAATTAAATAATCTCCGGAGATCGCATTAATACGTCAACTTCGGTAGACAGCCGCGGTGAGAAAAATTATTGCCCTACCAAAGTCAGAACAGGTAAGCAAAATTGACGACATACTAGTTCGCCTTCCTTCTGGAACTCATGCATTCTGATCCCTCACTAAGGCTGTTTTAAGAAATTCTGCTAAGCCAGCCCTCCCTTCTTTTCACCGGCGTGGTGAATCGCTGGCCTGTGCCGCAAAAGCGAAATCCTTCTTCGAACTTCTGGGCTCTCTTTTTGCGCCGAACTCCTTTTTGGATGATCAGGGAAATCCACCACCTAATATCCCGCGATGTGATTACTTGATACCAGTTGTTATGTTCCGGCAGAGCGCCGTTCGTAAAACACTCCTTTCCCTGGACTTATGTATGTGTTGTGGGCCCGAGGGCATCGCTCCAATTGTGAAAATGTGCTCCGGAGTTGGCTCCGGTATTGACATGCCTTGTCTGATTCTTCTACTCTGCTGTTACCAGCTATTGAAATGCAGCTTTAGTGCACCCAATCCTTAAAAAGGTGACCACTCCGACCCATCCAACTACCGACCTATTGCGATAAATCCTTTGTTTTCCAAAATTATGGAATCAAATAATATGTCAAATAATTATCTCGGAAAATACGTTTTCTTCCACGGATGTTCGGCTGGTGAACTTCTAACTTACGTAACGCACCTATGGACGGAGGCACTGGAGGTTAATATGGATTTAGCGAAGGCCTTTGAGCGATTTTGGCACAAATCGCTCCTTTCAAAGCCTTATTCGTACATGCTCCCCGGGAAATTATGTAATTGGATCACTAGCTTCTTATGAAATCGTAGCATCAATGTCGTGGTTGACGGATCATGCCCCGCCCTTACATTTGTCAACGCTGATGTTCCCAAGGCTGTGTTCTGCCTCATACTGCATATCAATGACATTCTATAAACTAGTGCCTTCATTCTTGCGCAAATGATAGCACTGGGGATGCTTTATACATTGGCCGTGACAATATTTCCCGGGAACATGTTAACGAGTGTTGGAACAAGCTTGTGCCTGAAGTCGAGGAATGGGGCCGACTAAGTTTGGTCTAATTTAACCCCCATAAGACACAAGATAGCGCGTTTACCACTGAAATGGCACTATCGGCCTCTGTTGGTATCGGAATACTTGGTGTCGACATATCGAGTAACGTTCAGTTTCGTGGTAATTTGGAAAAGAAAATGAAATTAGCCTAAGAAACTAGTTGTGTTCAATAGTGTGAATATTGGCTCATGTACTGACTTCAATCCAGCTTATCGGCTGCAATTTTTCAAGGCACAGGTCCGACCGCATATGGAGTACTGCACCCATCTGTGGGCAGGGACTCCGCAATATCGGTTCGTTTCATTTGACCGTATATAACGTAGAGCGACTCGAATAATTGACGATCAGGCTATTTCCGGACAGTTTGATCCTTTGGTCCTACGAAGAAATGTCGGTTCACTGTACGTCTTTTACCGTATTTCCTATGGGCTGTGTTCCAAGGAATTGTTGGGCTTAATACCAGAAGCATAATTTCATCTTCAGATATCGCGACAGAACTGTACATTCCACGTACATAACATTGGTGTCCGTAAATCCCCAAACAGTACGGTTTGAACGCCACTCTTTACGGCGTACAACTGTATTGTGAAACTAGCCGCCTCTCTCGGTATTTTTTTAATCCGAATTTTTACGACTACTGATGCACTTGAATATCTACATGATTAATATGCCGGAGCGTTGCTCTCCTTTTCCTCGCCGCCAATCGGCCACCGGCTACTCACAAACCGCATACCGAAGGTATCAGTTTACGGGGGTATTATGTGAGCGTGAGGTACCTCCCCGGTCGTGCCGACCCAATTTCGTTGCATAGGAGGCTGGATTGTCACGAACCATGCATGGCACTACCTCCTCCAATTCTGCATGGCACTAAGTCTTCCTAATCTAAAGATGTGATGTTATTTAAAGGTGATATCTAAAGGATTTCCGCTAGTGATATCTAAAGGACTGTATCGCGTAGGCGTTCATTGTGTTCAACATTCTATTTTATCAAATGATACGTGGGTCTCATCTGATAGCTCGCGGGTTCAATTTATGTTTATACTACAGTTCGTTTGCTCTTATTTACCGTGACACAGGTAAGTTCACCTTCAAACTGATTTGTGTTCCTAATACCAAAACAAGCTCACGTACAGGGAAGCACACGAAGGCGCTCATTTGTAATGCGTCCACACCTGCCTCATTTTAATATTCGCAATGACACAATGTCTGCCGGGACAGCTAAAAATATAATATTACTTTTAAAGTAAATGTTATACTGTGGAACTTGTGCAGTTGAAATCACGAGTACAGCTACCAGTGAAAAATAATTCAGTAGCCGTATTTAGGCGAGGCGATTTAAATTTGGAATCGAATTTTTAAACTCTATCATCTCCCTTCACGCGCTGATGACTTTGTTTCTTCTAAGTTTCGCGTAGTGGTTAGAACCGGTTGTTGATTAAATATTGTTTGAAATATAACACTCATAAATACTGACAATATAGTCTGCCTTTGATGTCATCGCAACTAAACCCCTGAGCGGCTGGACCGGTTGTAATCATTAAGTATTTTCGAATGGAAATGGGCTAATCGGTTCTCCCACTTCTTGTCATCAGTGAACATTCCCAGGCTATGGAGCAGAAGTCTTGGCAGAAGTCAGAAACACGTTATTTTACTAGCGGCCCCGACAGACGTTTTCTTGTCGTAATTTCCGAATTGTTGCTATAGTAATGTGTAATTTTACGTTGCAGAGCTGTCATAGCTTAGTTAATCTTACTCTGAAAAAATCAGTTTTTAAATATATCCATATTATTTATCGAGCACATGTATACATTACACTTGCGCCTTGGCACAGGCAATGAAAGTTTATTTGTAAATTTATCACCCCATATAGTAAAAGGGACTACTCGTTTCGCTCTCTCTCTCTTTCTCTCGCCGTCTCCGCCCATTCGGAACATTATTATGTCTGGTAAAGGTTATTAAATAAACTTCATACTTTTTCGTACATGCAGATATCGTTATCGTTCTACGAGACGTTTTCAAGTCAAAATATACTCACATATGAAACAACAGAAGAATT
The DNA here is from genome assembly GCA_017140195.1 of Eumaeus atala. NCBI lineage: Eukaryota > Metazoa > Arthropoda > Insecta > Lepidoptera > Lycaenidae > Eumaeus > Eumaeus atala. The sequence continues at coordinate 61,937 of JAFELO010002411.1, forward strand.
ACTGCTTAATCATTATATTATATTTTATATCTTGCTTTACGTCTTTCTACGCTGTTTTTTACGTTTATAATCTCGTGCAGCACCTGGAGTCTGGACACGACACGTGAGAGAGTCGTAAAGCCGTATAATATATTGTCCTCACAAGCCAGTGCGGGTACTTAAATATTATTTTTATGTTTGTGCGACGTTATACCCTTATATCATACCTTTATGACGAACTTGATATTTTTTCAATAAAAACAAAGCTTTACGTGAGGGGCAGTTGTACCAGATGTGAGTTTATGTAAAACGTTAAATTATACATTTGCTTTCCTTGTAATTATATTGGCTACCTCACCCCGCCAGAGTTCTCTGTGGTTGAAAAACTTTAAAGCTAGGCCATAATTTTAATTAAGTAACTATTCAATACAAGTACTTCAATAAGTCTTATTTGCTAGTGAGCAGGATATAAGAGATAAACAAACGACTAATAAACAAAACTAGTAAATCACAGATCATCCACTGTTGCTAAATGCTACCTTTACAAAGATTAAAACTTTAAAAACAAAATAAACATAACATTCATATGTACTACCTCTCGTGGAACATTCATATGTACTATCATATACTACCTCTCGTGGAACATTCATATGTACTATCATATACTACCTCTCGTGGAACCATGCGGTAATTCTTGTTTAGAATTTGAGGTTATCCTTGTACGGTTGATCGAAATTCTTATATGGGAACTTGTAGTGACAAATGAAACTGAATATGATCTCCGTATGCTCTTAATGAGAAAATACGCATTGGTATTAGTGGCCACTATCAAGTCATTATTTCGCTTAATTGCCACTTTAAGACAGCAAACATTGGGCCTCTTGATGGAAGTGTAAACATACATAAGGATATAAATATTATCCGCAGCCTAGAGTTAGTAGCGCATGTACTGAATAATGTGTGGCTATACTGCAATGCCACCTAGTTAGCTGTGCTACGAGTGCCCCATCTGCCCCATAGCACAGATGCTCGTAGAATGCTTTGTGTTCATGGTTTGATGAAATCGATACATTTTTAAGAAATATGTAGCATGTGGGTGGAGCAACGTTATAAATAAAAAAAAACACGTAACGCCCCTAAATATATTTTAATTTCAAAAACAGAACTTGTTTAGCTTCCCTCAGGTTAATCAATCTGAAAAATATAAATGTGGAGCGAGATGAAATAGACTGAGACTTCGAAAGTACGTCATCCCAAGTTGGGTGGCGTCGAGGCGCGTCACCTCTGAATTGTCACTAGATAAGGCTATCCTCAATTTAACCTCCAACAATAATGCTTAATGAATTTTAAATGAAGACTATTTATTTGCAAATCGATTTATTACGTTTAGGCAAATGTCTGTGATGTAATGAAGGCCGCTTACGAATTAGATTTTTATTAATGCTGCTACTGTTTTGTACATGTCACCTTTTAAATAATTTTAGGCTTCTTCTTATTAGGCTGAGATGAACATAGGTTCATCCCAGCCTCAGCCTACGGGGATAGCCGGCTGCATTGCAGCCGAAAAGAACCAGTACGACCTAAATGACTACGTAGTAAGTATACCTCTCAAGATACCGGATACCGAAATCTGTGTCTATTATGAGTTTCTGGTACCCAAATCGCAGGAAATGAGCCATCATCACTAACACCTTTCGGTAAAATTGAGTGCGATTGTCGTTTGCTTCCAAAAAAAAGTAAGGCTGG
>JAFELO010002413.1:0-11690 GCA_017140195.1 Eumaeus atala
AAACAGTATTAGTTTTTCTCTTCTCATAATTTTAAAAAATGGCAAATTTTAAAATTCTCTATTCCCGGGATTTTATTCTAAAAAGTTTATTGCATTAGTTAGAAAGTAATCACAACACAGTATAAAACAAAGACGCTCTCGGCCTCTGTCTATCCGTCAATTACTTGTAGGTAATCTATATCTGAGCCAAAATATTTTTTTATGAGATAGGGGGCAAACGAGTAGGCGGATAGTGAGCCGCCCATAGACATTTACAAGACTAGGTGTTTTGCAGACGCGTCGCAGGCCTTTAAGGACTGGGTATGCTCTTTACTTGAAGACCCCAAAAGAGATCCTTCTCTTCCTCTCGGACCCCGAGGGAGACAGCTGATTTCACAGTACAGTTGTACGCGGTAAGAAGCGGCGTTTAAATCGCACAGTTGTGGATTTATGTCCATCAAGGTGATGGGCGTGGAATTTAGAGTTCTGTCGCGATGTCTGATTTCTGCTGCTGGTGTTAAGCCGAATGATTCCTCGGAACACTTAAAAATACGGTAAAAGACGCACAGTGAACCTACATCGCTTTATAGGACCAATGGGTTTAAATTCGTTCTATAATTTTTGCTTAAAACTAACAGATATACATACAATAACTTTTATCAGTAGCACAATATTATTGTCTATTATATTAGTATTTCTTAGAGCTTGCTGGTGTTATAAAAAACATGGTGTATAGTAATAAATATTGCGTTTTAGTAAGGAACCTTTCGTATTTCGCGTCTGCCACGCTCTTGGGAAGTAGTAGTGTAATATCGTGTAGTGACTACAGACGCCTGCGCATCACAATCACTAGTTGTGTACATGTTTTATGTTCACTTTCCAATCCCCTCATTGGACCACTCACCAGATTCGAGGTAGTCCCACAAACCCTCATGAAACTCCACACAACCTTTACACTCACTTTATTTTAGTGCTCTGAGCTGGACCGATTTACTTGCAAGTTATTAAGTTATCCGCAGGTAAGGAAAGTTCAGACAGTAGTTAATAAGTATATTTCGACTTATACGCAATGGTTCAAAAATTACATATAAGGCCAGCTGAGGCAAGTGATATTAAGTGCTACCTAAATTATCTGCTACACCAATGTGAAGTGATAAACAAATCTTTTTTATCGGTAAACTGTTGCTTTAAATGTTAAGTTCACTCTTTGGTGCACTGTCACTCCAGGTCTTCACTTGAGGGATGCCGTACACTGTATCCACGAGCTGCCGGAAGCTGGGGTACTTGGTGTCCAGCTCTGGCATCTGCAGCATCACCTTGAGATAGTCGAACATGCCGGCGAACACGAAGTCTATCCACGTCAGCTGCAACACAAGAGTTTCAATACTATATTTTCCTAGCATAACCCAGCGGTTCCACCCGCGTAATTCCATTCCTTATAGTCGTAGCGTCATGGCGTATTGCCTATAGCCTTCCTCGATAAATGGACTATTCAACAGAAAAATATTTTTTTCAATGCCTTTAGTTCTTGACTCTAGCGCATTCAATTAAACTCTCTAGTTAATATTCTTAGTATAGATTATAGCTTTCTTAAAGGCACAGCAAGGTGCCTACAAGACCTCACTAGCTCTCGTCTAAGGCGGTGGTAATCTGTATCACCTGCTCGTTTCCTAGTTTGCCTAACAAAAAAAAAAAAAACGCGGCCTCCACTCCAGGACCAAAGTGGCCCATCCGCCGTCCGATAAAAAATAATACATGAGACATATCTGAATCAACCGACTTGATCGGGGACGAGCTCTCACTCGTTACACCGACGAGTTGCGATGGTGGAGGATGGAGGCGTGCAGCGCCGTGGTTCTACGGAACTCTAAGCGTTGGCGAACGGTCCAGAGTATGGACGAGCTACCTAGATCACGTGTGACCACCGTGCCACTTTTTATTTGTGTTGACACCTTTGTTTCTGCTTACTGTTGCGTATCTGTCAAGATATTATATTTACATAGTCTGTATTGTGACGACGGCTAGGACGGCTGATGCCTGTGTTAGATATCTACATGCAACTATGTGGCTATATGTCATCCTGACGTAACCCGTCATCACACTTACTGAAAACACGAAAGATATTGCAGTTGATTTTGGCCGATTAGACTGGGGAGAGGACCTCTCGCTCAAATGAAACCACCAGTTTCAGAGTAGCCGGTGACGCATTGGAGGGCAAGAGGAGAGGATGGCAACACTTCTGCAGGACAAAAATATGTCTATAGGCGTCGGTAGTCGTCAAAAGGTTCCAATTTCCCGTTTGGTAATCTAGACCAAAAAAAAAAATACCTTTCCAATAGCTAAGTGTCCGTTGTTCTCTTTAATGATCTCGTCCAGCTTCCCCAGGGCCTGCGGGTAGAAATCCTTGCTGAAGGTCGCGTGCTTCCTGGCCTTCACCTCATCATCAGGTTCATAATGTACCATACTAGCTCCTATAATTAATTAAACAGTATGTAAGTAATAACCTATGAGAAGTACCCTGCCCGGGATGGATGCGAGTAGCAGGAGACAGGCCTATATCCAGCGGTAGATTGATAAGAGCTGTTAATGGTGCTGATAATGATGATAACAAATATTAATAATAATAATGTTCTAATCTGTTTAAATTTTAGTGGTGTCTCTCGTAATTTCGCAAAGTTTTTATGATAAATAACCAGGTAACAGCGTAGTTGTTTACAGTCTTTTATCAATTTTATTCGTTAGTACTATTATTTGCATTCTCTTTGTGCGTTAGTACAAGGATTAAGTGTTTTACATTAATTTTTTTATCGTGTGGAGGTAGGATGGTACACAGACATTCGATTCGCCGAGCGGCCGATAAGCGCTTGGTGCCTCGGCCCGTCCTTGGATAGTTACGACTAACTGTTAAACGAACTATAATTTTAATGAGTTTCTTTTATTAAAATCTTATTACATATTATTTTGTCGTATCTAACATATTACTGATTAATATTACCTCACGGCCTACCTACCTACGGCGTGTTAAACGTAACAATAATTAGTCACGACGTCTAATCGAGATAATTTTCCCCCGGATAAGTTAACTAATCCACTCTTTTGAAGCCAATACATTCCGCGATAGCCCCACACTTCTGCAACAAAACGTAATCTCTCAGAGTTTTCGCCTTCTTCGTTATCCCTAGACGGAAATCGCAACTAACCCGGTGTTAATGATTATTTGTCCTTAGTGGGCTCCGTATCAGACGTAACTCGACCACATGAGGATAGTGACTATTGTGAAGTGGTCCACGAGGCTTCCTCATTTCTTGCCAAAATCAACGACCTTGTTAACGGCACAGGGTCTCGTATTAATATGACCCATAAAGCGAGAATGATGTGCACTACGCAGAAACTTACAGCAATCACGTCTTTACTGAGTCACTAAAACTGCGAGTCGTTAAAAATACTACTCTCGGAAACAAAACGCCAAAATGCGACGGGAAATTCTCAAATTACAAATCATTCAAATAGCACCAAAACTTGCTTCATATTCCGAGGCGTTACAGCTAAAAATATCAATATCGATTCGGCCCATAGCAACGCGTAATCCCCTGCCGTGTGTAATGGCTTACCCAACGGAAGGAATATCGTCGGAACTAGAATCTTCGACGGAAACAAAGCTCTTATGAAGGTCATCAAACCGTCTGGAGGTTTTCGAAAGCGTCAAAAATCCGCTAATTAATTTTAACTCAAGCCTGCCCACAGCTTGCACAGCAATGTAATGCTTTATAAATATTATTATATTCGAAATGTTGCGGGAGTAATTTACTATAGTGACGTCGTGTGCAACGTGGAATCTTCTCGTGCTTTAAAACAATTTTGTCATAAATATTACTGGCAGCGGATAATGTAATGCAATAAGCTCCAGTTGATAATTAAATATGACGTGTAGTCAATATATGACATTTATATCTCCGTGGTGCACAGCAGCCAGGCCTCGCTCGCCTGCCGCCTCTTTTTTACTGTTCAATTGCAATCACACGCTCTCTCCGTTTTGATTGGGGAGGGAAAGTGGAAACACTTCCTGCTCCTTCTATTTTCTTCCAATAAAATTCGTTGCGGGTCCCAAGGCTGTTTTTAGCATTCTATCGGGCTCCCTGCGATCATATCACAGGATCACAAGTGGTGGCCGATGTCAATCCAGGCGACACAGGAGTAGTGGGAAGGTGTGGTGGGCCATGACCGATAAACAAAATAGTAATAATAATAACCTGGTGGCCGTGTCTCGGTTATGGGGGTCACATGCATAAAGAGTCTAACAAAATGTGCAGGGCATGATATGCAACAACAACAACAATGATTTTATTGAAATATAGATTTGGTACATAATATTGTCAATTCCCTAGCCCCTAAACTAGTGAATACTATATTTCAGGGACCAGACTGATTCTTGTATATATATGATTATAGATATATGAAAGATAATCCATTATATATATAATGGATTATTTTTCATCCATCCTCTTGTTCTGATGGGACGGCATTCCGACATCACCGCGGTAACATCATGCACAGAACCAACGGTGTAATGTGCACTTCGAGATACGGATTCTAACACAGCGAATATTCAGCCTGCGGGCTGTTATTAAAAAAATAAAAATCTTAAAAACACTTTCAGCTACGACGCGAACCTCAAACCACAGACTAACTCTACACGAACCGCAGCTGGTTCTACAACAGTACTCAGATCGCCTCACTTGCCTCCTAAGTGAGACATGTTTAACGTACCCATTTGCTTTGACAGTGGTCATAAAAATTCGCCGCCAGCCCGTTTGCCCCCTTACCCAGGTTGAAAAATTAAAATTCTTTGCTTACTATATCGTATGTCACCCAAAAACTCCAGACATTCGTCGATTTTGAAGTCCTCTTCAATATCCTTCCCGCTAAGGTCGTATTTTCGGCCAAGATATTTCGCAATGGCCGAACTTTGCGTGTATATTTTCCCGTCAATTTCCAGCACTGGCATCTGTCCCATGGGTGTAGCTGAAATTTAAGTATTTTTTCATCAGTGTAGTAACAATTTAGAAAGACAAATTGAAAACGACTGAAAAGCCCCTGAAAATTTGAATGAATGTTTTTTAATGTCCGATCTTTATAAAAGCCTTAAAAATAGCAAGTCAAGCAAGTTAGTGATCTTTGTTCCTACGTAGACCGTCTTACCGAATGGTAAATTCCAACCAAATCGTCTCCATTCACGTGTCGTGCTCAAGAACCTAACTGTTCACTTCGGCCCATTTACCAGCGGCTTTAGCGTAAGAAAACAACAGTTTTCAGGGGCAACAAGGACCCTTGAATCTTCTTGACTTAGCTGGGAATAGTTGAATGGCACCTGTTTGCTGCACACTCATCTTCCTCAGCCTATTCCTGGTGTACTAGTTACGGTACAGTTGTCAGACTAGCGATATAATGTTACTTTATACAAAATGACAAATTTAAGTAATTTGGTGTTAACATCGAAAAGATGACATAGAACCACCAAGCTAGCCGAATGTTCATCCGTCATCATCATCAGCCGGACGACGTCCACAGCCAGATATAGGCCTCCCCCTTAGAGCGTCATATGTCACGATTACGAGCCACTTGCATCCAGTGGCTCCCCGCCACCTTAACCGTAAATGTTCATTGCTGGAGTCGATTTGTTCTCCTGAGTTAATACTTACTATGCTTAAAAGATGGCCACTCTTTAAATGTCACCCGGTGATCTTCGAACTCCTCCCCGCCGTACGCCAGGAGCAGTCTGATGGCCTCCCCGAGACCCTTCACGGCGAAATAGTGCAAAACTATCTTCGGCATTGCTCTGAAACAAAACCCATTCTAGTTTACTTCATTCTGGACTTGACTGGGATTTTTTCCCCCACATCATGGTTCAAACCTTGTCTTTGTAGTGGCGCACAAGTAGCCCAATGTGAGTCCAGATATTCTGACAAAGTCAATTGAACCGGGAGGGCTGGTCTTAGTATGCCTCTCATAAGCAGAGGACTTATAAAGACCAGGAAAAGGAACACTTCCGCACACGGCGCCTCGCGAGTTGCGAGTATGGATGGATTAGGATGAAATTATCTGGAATAACACTAAATAATTTTATCTTTTTTTCAGGAAGAGGTAGTGCCATGCATAGTGCAATTCACTACTTTTGCCAACGGAATTGGGCCGGCACGACCGGGGAGGTACCTCTCGCTCACATAATACTGCCGTCAAGTGACATCTTCAGTGTCGAGTTTCGTGCGGATTGTGAACCCGGGGCTCGAACCTAGACCGTGGTTGAACATGCCTACCACTAGATCACGAGGCAGTTGAGGTAAAGCGATCGAGTGTACGACCAGCGTAACGGTTTACCGCGCTCTCGCCTCTTGAGCACTTCACTTGTGAATCATGTGCGTTAAGGAGCAAACTCTAGTCGCGGTCCCACTTACGTGTCTCATAGTAACCGATGAAGCTGAATGGTGCTCCATGCTGATGGAAGAGTGCACTCTTCCATCAGCATGGAGCAGGCAAGCAATAAATAATCGCGTCCGGAGCACACACAGTGTAGCAATTATATTTCTGGTACATAAACATTTAATAAAAAATATATCTGTCATCTTTGACTGTTAGACTAAAGTTGTGCTCGGTGTCGAAGAAATTACACTTTTTTCTTAATTTTCGGCGTGGAGGACGGAATGATGGCGGACGCTATCTGCCATCACCAAATGATAATTAAATCAGCTATTAATTGATTTAATATAGAACGGAGCTTCCGTCCGGGTTGCAGCAGGGAGTCTCGGACAAGTGCCAAGATAAGACCACAAGTTTTCTGACCATTATCAAAAACTGGTTGATTCAATTGATTGCTTCTTGTATTTTTTTATTCAAGATTGTTCTTGGTTGGGAATACGAAGACACCCTTTTGTTTAATCGGTCATCATTAACTAAATGTATTTAAAATCTGGCGAGGTATGTAACAATTCCTTTACCCACAAGAGTGGTGATTTCTTTTATAGAATTTAATTGAACTTTGTAAGGATATCCTCCTTTTATCTTGAATACATATGTACCACAGCCCAAGAGTGTTGTGACACATAAAATGATTGGCATTGACAATTTTTTTCTAGTATAAAGCGACCATCAGAAGGGAATAAAAGATGAATAAAAGACGTATACTTTATAAAACAACAACGAAAAGTAAAGTACTAAAGACGAGGCGGCATGGTCGGTAAATCTTAGTCTGTCGTAAGGAGGAATCTTGCAAGCAACAACATAAAGCAGCCATCGAGCAATCGGAGCAAATAACGACTGCACCGTCGCGTATAGGCAATGACATTATTGTTGTAATGCAGATGCGTGGCCTTCCTTTCACCTCTTCCATCCCATCCACCAAGGGAAGGAACCCTGCAATAGGCCACGTGCTACACACGAACCGCACTAGACGCGACACCAGCACTTACACGTCATGCGACAGCGTATGATAGCTATGCTGTCTCCTTGTGCGGTTTGTAAGGTTGCTCATTGGAGGGGCGGAGGGAAGGAGGGCAACACATCTGTATCAATAATGGGGATGTCTATGGGCGTGGTTGTTCGTCAAAGGGCTCCGGTTTGCCCTACCTATACTATAAAAATTAAAAAGTGTATAGGAAAGTAGTTCTTTTCGAACTATAGAATAAATTCTGAATGACGTATCGCATGGTATTGTTTGCTTTTTTTCTAGCATAAGTTGACAAACGAGCCTTTCGGTGACTCCTGACGCTATGATCGCACGATAGCTACCCAGATACGTTGCCCTCCCGTCATCCCCACCAATGGGCCACCGGTTACTCACAAACCGCACGAAGCGCGACAGCGACGCTGTCACTTTACCCCGGTATTAAGTGAGGGAGAGGTACCTTTCGGGTCGAGCCGCCCCAATTCCGTTGCACAGGAGGATGTAGCGTCATACACCATGCACGGAACTACCTCCTCCTAAAATTATTGCTTATGTAGTATGGGTCCCATCCACATCAGGTAGCCCGTGTATTCAAGTGCATTCATGTAAATGCACTTCGGTGCTATCTGTTCAGTCGTCAGCAAATTAATTTCAATTGCAAATTATACATGTCCTTAAACACTATAACTGGTATGAAATTTGAAGACATCAGGATTGTAATACCTATTAGCTCATTGCAGTAAATAGAAATGAGACAATAGTTACTAAAAACAATCAATTTGGTTCACTATGCAATTGACTAATGCAAACTGGTGCTCCGTTAACAAAAATAAGCAATAAAATTATGTTTGCTCTAAACCACACGACCGTAGTAAAACTTCTTCAGTTATACGCAACGTATGGCTGTGGGAGTGAGAGAGAAACAAAATGTGTGCCTCTCTCTCTTGCCCTAACATTAATGTACGAAACTTCCATTTATTACTTTTTTCTATCTTCACTAACGTATATACGTCCCCTCTCACATTCGCGTCGACATAGATACTGGGTTCTATGGTTTATTCTACGCAATTTAAAAATGTTACCTTGCCCTTTATTTACTGAAATAGTTAAAAAAAATTAGATTCTCACTTACAGAAAAATTACTCACAGTTTCAACTGAAAGTTCATAATAAATACATTGATATATACGCGTATAGTTAAGTGTCGCCGCAGTATTTTTATTGTAATGAAGAACGTTGTACTGACAGAAAATCCATTATGGAATAAGTACCACTTATATACGCAGTTGGAAGATGTCTCCAGCTGCTATACTGCGATATGTGTGAAATAATAAATGACCATTTCTTAAAATAATCTAATCAATATATATATCTAGGATTATCAATGTGTTATTTACCTTTGTATGCCTCTGAGGGACGGCACTGTCCTGACTCAAGTCCTTATGACGACTAATGTTGTTACTCGATCGGGACCCTCGCACAGAACTCGCTCAATTGGACGACATAACACAAACTACATTCTGTGCCACATCAACACCAAGTTGAGTTATAGTCTTTATGTTTATATAATAATAGGTAAACACTTAGTTTAAATATTTATTCATCCAATGTTGTAGCTCTAACTATTGAATGTTTTTGATGTTAAACGAACTTACATTATTTGGTAACATAGAATTCCGATTATGCGCCGACGACTGACCAGTTTATAACTTGAAGGAAGGTCCTTTGCATTATAAAATAAGCGCATAATCACCATGGTCTGTTACCAAAAGTAATAATGTAAGTTCGTTTGACATCACATTTATATCACTTTGGTTACCTATGAACAAATATCAGTAATTAAACCGATACATTTGAAATAAATAAAAAATAACACAATTTATGTTTGTAAACAGTAGATTTTTATTCATAATTTCGATGGCCTTTCACTAATTAATATCGATACTCCTTTTAAATCTGTAGGCCAAGATTTTTTAGAGGACTGCCAACGCTCTCATTTCATACTCCACATCATTATCACTCCTCAAGTCCTCAGTCTCTATATGGCCGAGTTACTCGAAAGACAACACTTCTGTAAGAGGCACTCTATTCAATGCCACATTTGGTACGTTAGCTAAGCTACGTTTCCTAGTCTCTTCAGGTTTTAGGTAGACGATAGGTTGACAGACTCCCCTCCTTTCCCACAGATGGGAAGATGCAAACCGGAATTTTTGTGGGCGTTACCCTATGGTGATTATTTTTGTAAACGAAAAGGGGGAAGCGGTCCCCCCTCCCCACACTAGCGGGACGGCGCGCGCACGTTGCCGTTAAATGTTTAATGTAATGTGCCGTTTAATGTATAAGGATAGTTCAGCTCGCCTTCGGTTTGGCTTGTCAGAGGAGGCCGGCCATCTCCTCCACCCTCTGACGGGTGGGGTCGATTTGCGCTTCAAATCGGCTAGAAGCCGTGATCATAATTTAATTCTATTTTTAGAGCTCTCTAAGATCCCGTTTTATTATTTCTACATTTATCTTAGCTCACGACTTACGGATTCGAATCCGGGCTCGTTTCCGTAAGCGGTGTGTGAGTTTGTCATTCTGTCAGTCATATGTCTTATAGCTGTGTCACTATATGTGAGATTTCAACGCTCGACCGGTACGAGCGGTGTTCATTGTTTTGGTTCTATCAGGAGAAAATGCATTTACGCACCATCCAGCCGACCCAAGCCGGCCTGTAGCGTGTGTTGGGCTCAGGTCGTCAAGCGATAGCTACTACCGACTAAAACCTGCTATCCGTAGGTTGGCCCTATGGGCATTTTACAGCGGATGCGTGTCTGGGTGTGTTTTAGCTTGTGTGCAAGGGTGGACTTAGCAACTATGTATTATATACTACAGGCTATCGCGTCGTCGGCGTCGTGCAATACGTGCTTCGGCCGACGATATCGAGAATCGGTTATTAGCGTCGGATCGTACTCCGACGTCTTTTTTATAAGCTTATTTGGGTGATTCTTTGCCCTATCGAATAACTTTTCAGAAAGCTCTTTGAAGTGGCCCTTATCTTAATCGAGGTCAGATTAAAGTCAATCAGTAGCCGTACGCAGGAATCTGTTTTGCAGCTTCTGCAAACGTTGTAGTTGGTGGGGCGATATGTACGCGAATGCGGCACTGCAATACGACATAATCGGTCGAATGCATGCGATATGCAAAGTGAGCTTATGTCTATTATGTCCATTTTGCTCCTTTTCTTTATCAGAGAGTAGAGTTTGAACAGGGCATATTGCGCCTTTTTATAACACTATCGATGTGATTCCGGAAGTCCATCGATCTGTTCAGTGTGACGCCGAGATATTTGACCGTCTCCGCTCTAGGAATTTCGTTCCCGTAGAGCAGAATAGGGGCCATCTTGTTCTTTTTCTTTTCGCGCTCTCCTGTCGCACGTGTTCTGGTTCGGGTGAAGAGTATTGACTTAATCTTTTCCGCATTCACCTCTATTCTCCATTTCAGGAAACATTCGCCGTGGTCGGTGAAGGCCCTTTGGAGTAGTCTGGCTCCCCCTCTGGGAACGTTTCTTATATACAGTGCGGTGTCATCCGCGAAAATCGGCAGCTGTACGCTGGGGTGTCGCAGTAGGTCGCAACTTACTTCTACGCTTGTACAGGTTGTAGAGGATTGGGGATAGTACAGAGCCTTGCGGAACCCCGGCTCTGACTGAGCGGGGGGGGAGGACAGTGTGCCCTCCACTCTGGAACGGAACCACCTGTTCTCTAGGTAGCTGTTTATAATTAGTACCAGTAGACTGGTAAAAAAAGTTAAGCAGTTCTAGTCGGTATAGCCTGTACATAAGGCCCTGGTGCCAGACCTTATCGAACGCCTTTGCTACGTCGAAGAAGACAGCACACGTGCCGTGCGGATTTCTTCTGTGTAGTCCCGTAAGTACATATTCTGTGAGGCGGTGTACCTGTTGGGGGCAGCTGTGACTATTACCAAAAGCAAAGTGTTCGTCCAAGACCAAGGTTTCTCTCTTTTATCACGTTTTCAAGCGTGCGAGGATAATCCTTTCGTATATTTTCGCTAGCGAGCATATAAGATTTATAGGTCGATAGCTAGTCGGCTCCGTCCGGGGTTTTCCCGGTTTGTGTGTTCCAGATGTCCGGGAAGGCGCAATGCGTAAGGAGAGCCTTAAAAATACACACCAGTAGGTGTATAATGGCAGAGTATGGCAGACTTTTTAGTGTGGAGGTTGTTTTATAAGCTCCTTCACTTCGTCCGCGTCCGTCGGGCGTATGATCTCATCA
>JAFELO010002413.1:12603-46276 GCA_017140195.1 Eumaeus atala
TTGTTCACAATTAAATTGTTGACATTTGAGATACCCCAGACACCCCAGACGTGTGGGATGATATCGAGGTCACTCGATTGGAGATTACAAAACTTATCTTTCAATAGTTTGTAGTCGATGATCTTTCTTGTGATTTTGTCTGTGTTTGGTATAGCTCAACAATCGTTTCTTTTATTTAAAGTAATCTCTACATAAACTGTGTATGGGGTGCGACAAGAACAACCCAACTGCAATATTTAAAAATGACAACAATATCAGCGAAATACACCAGAATTAGTCATCTAAGATCATACATTGTATCTTACCAGACATTACCATTTTTCTACCTCAATGATGTGCTTGAGGGACATGCACTCAGCATCATTACCGTGTGGTCAGTGCGGTAGATCGATAATTGGTCTTATCTTGACTATGGGTATGGCGATGTTATTGTATGATGAACTATCACATGTCCTTTTCTTGACTGTGGGTAAGTAAGCATCTGCATGACAATTATGTGGATGTCTATGGGCGTGATTGGTCGGCAGAGGGCAAACGAGCAATCGAATGATTGCTCATTTTCCCTACGTATACTATCATCGTCATTCATCCTTAGCCTAACCTTATCGGTCCACTGCTGGACATAGGCATCTCTCAATAAACGCCAAGACGACCGATGTCATGCTACTCGCACTGCAATTTCCCAAGATCTGGGCAAAGGATTATTGCGGAAGTGTAATGTCAACAATTGAAAATCAAGAAGGAGGATATAACGGTCAAACTGCCGAGTCCTGTCCGTTGCTCTCACACACTACTGCTTCACGTCTACGCTGGATTCCATACTCTCAGACAGAAAATTCCTCCATTGGAGTATTTGGACAATTTCTAACAATTTAGGCAGAAATTCTACTTTGTTGGGGCAATTCTAAGAACTTGTCGATTCTCGCTCCCATGTTATCAACAATATAATAAATGAACTAACTATTCAATAACGAAAGCGCAGCATATATAGTATGGTACATAATGCGATTGATCAAATATGTTATTTCTTAATTTTTTCCACTTTCAATTTTTTCCATATGAACAGTTGATCTCACAAGCCAGGACCTAATGTTAGCTTTTTTTTTGGCATATTGGTATCTCTCTGTGAAATACCATTTTCCATCTATGTTTTGTAATATAGGATTGCTTGTACCATTAAGATGATAAAATCTATTTGGATAGAATATACAGATATGATAAAGAAATACCATGTTAAATAAGATACGATTTATCTAAATAGGTATCACTTGGTAGGGACGTACAATCTTGTGTAAGTGTTTGGTTTCGTTATAATTTTTATTTTCATATTTAATTTCATTCAAATGAAAACCATTTCAGCTTTGATTGTTAAATTTAACCACAGTTGTGTGATTCTGGGTTCGAATCACGGATCGGGCCCGGGGCCGGGGGCTGTTATTATGCATGTGCATGTGTGGTCCTCGTCTGGATTGCCTGACACGCAGACCATAGTCCGCTTGGTGGATCACAGGGAGTGACTTCACGCGGGTACGGTCTCCCATCAGGTGGTCGCGTGTGCAGCGGGGCTAGGTCACGTAAATGAGCATGCGGTCCATTGTTTGCCCTATTAAACATAGCGCTCGACAATCGAACCACAAACACTCCTCCAGCGACCACATCCGCAAGTCACGCACGATCACTTCGCTTCGGACGTAGCGAGCGGCTCAGGCGTTCCCGCTGGGCCTGGGAGGTGAGCGCGTACTATGCGGGGGCGGCGTAAGCGAGGCGTGAACGTATATATGTCTTGTCAATCCCCCGTAATAACTGTCCGAATTGTGGATGGAGTTGGCGATCTTTTGGCCCCGTGCCTTGGAGAGCACGCTAAGTCGTCGTTTCTCCGGTTGTGTCGGAAATTAAAAAGTAATAAAATGTGTCTCCATGCCAAATTTTAGCTCGATCAGTACAGCAGTTTTGGCTCTTGGCGTCCTGCGTTGTCTAGTTTCGATAGATACAGCTAACTTAGCTGAAATCCGGCCAGGTACAAGATTATCTTTACTTATGTATGTTCCTCGTAGGAGTAAGTACTCGTCCCCAGCATGGTTCAAGCCTTGTCGTGGCGGTGGGGCTCAGTAGCCTGGGCTGATCCGAGACACCTTGGGCGAAATCAATTGAATTGAGAAGGTGTATGTTGTTTGTACCCCTCTTATAAGAAGAGGGGACTAAAGAGCAGGAGGAGGAGGCGCCTTTAGTACCCCTCTTATAAGGAGAGGGGAGAAAAGAGCAAAAACAAAAACAATGCGGCGGCGCTATTGCGCACGGGGCAAGGGGCGAGGATGGGAAACTCGCCCCATTGTACTGTCACAAGGTTGGCGGGGTTGTCCTGTGGTGCGGGACAACCCCATCTGTGGGGGTGGCGTCGGTCCCCTAGGGGCCGTTGAGGTGATTTGCTGTTCCGGGGCACCTAACCAAAGGCGGCACTGATGGCACTCGCTGTGGTTTTTGTGGATATTCGGCACTATAATGTGCCGCGAGCCCCACACACCACTGGACTCCACCCAGGGCCAGTGAAGGCGCGTAAATGCGTTTCCCCGCGTCAACAAAAAAAAAAGGAGTAAGTACTCGTACAGTTTGCAACAACGCCGTTCTTATTTAATTCACATTGCTTTCTATTGTCCTCTTGTGTAGTTGTTACACATCAGATATCGCGTTTCCTCGATTTTTCTTATCACTGGCACAGTGAATGTTCAAAGACTTATCATTGATGATAAGAAAACAGTAAACAGGATGCTGTTAGTATTGCACTATGCCATTGTTCGCAGGCAATGAGCATCATCATCGTTATCAGCCCTTATCGGTCCAGTGCTGGACATAGGCCTCTCTCAATGAACGCGAAGACGACCGATCTCCTGATACTCGCATCCATCTCGGTCCGGCTATTGCACGGAGATCGTCTTCCCACCGTCGACCAACACTCCGTTTTCCTAAACGCGGCTTCTACAATGAGTATACTAAATAAAATTGTTCAGTACCCCAGCGGGGAAAAATTTTATTTGGCATACTTAATGGGAAAAGTTCCCGCCGACTACAAGTCAAACACTTTTTGGCATTCCGCCCATGATATAATTAATAAAATAATCAATCGGCATGGTCCACCACACTTTCCCATCGCTGCTACTTCTGCGTCTTCAGGATCGACAGCGGCTTGCGGACACGACCCGCAACGAATTTAATCAGAAGAAAATAGCAAAAGTAGGAAGTGTATCCAGTTTTCGGCCCAAACAAAGCTGAGACAATACACTTGCAATGATTTAAACAGAAAAAATTGTGAAGGTGAAAACGTCAGCCAGGTGAAGCCCGTCTGTGCACGACGGAGTTGTTTACATATGCCTAACACATATTGACAATACGTTATGTTTAATTATCAACTGCCGCCAGTAATGTGCTTGTAAGCACGAAAGTTCCCCACGTTGTCCACGAGGTCACTATACTAAATTACTCCCGCAATATTTCGAATATTATTATATTAAGCACTACATTTCGCTTCTTACAATACCCACGTTCGACCACGCACGGTCCGAATGACATCCTTATAATGAGTAAGGACTAAACCAAATACGATCCGCGATTTGCCTAGTTCAAATAATAACGC
Source organism: Eumaeus atala (assembly GCA_017140195.1). Taxonomy (NCBI): domain Eukaryota; kingdom Metazoa; phylum Arthropoda; class Insecta; order Lepidoptera; family Lycaenidae; genus Eumaeus; species Eumaeus atala. The sequence goes on from JAFELO010002413.1 coordinate 16,232, forward strand.
CGTACCGCTTAGGTATGCCAGATTACCGCGTGTGAGTCTTTCCACCCGTCAGAGTGTGAAGGGAGGAACGTCCCTCCCCCCGGTCATGATTCTCTCCATGAGCCAAACACTCTTCTGTCGGGATGAATCGGTCCCACCTGCGGGAGAGACGGGTCGGTCTCCATTTCGATCCGAAATCTAGTCTCGTCGCCCGACTAGTTCTAATTGCTATGAGTGCAATTAGATAAAGTTGTATTGGGCTTATCTTCGCTTTCACAGTATAAGTTAAGGTCCAAAAAAAAGATAAAAAGGTCATACTTTGAAGAGCTCCAGCCTCATAACGAAATATAATAAAAAATAACAAAAATTTAAATAAAACGACCTAAATAAAAATTGTGTTTATTTTACAGATAGTTAGTTATAGTCCTTGTTACCAGAGCAGCAGACGTTACGGAAGGCTGATCATATAAAGATCACAGTGGCTAGTTTCTGTGAAAATTCCCACGAGCTCACCGGCGCAAACAATTTAGCGTGGTAATATTGTTCGTAAATGATTATTCAAATGTTTTAATTGTACTTAAGACCTTGAATTCTTATCTAGCGCTTAAAGCATAATTTTCATCTTCTCAACCGCACTGTGGTGCAAAGCAAGAGGTAGAATCTGATTTTGCTAAACTACTACTACGAATGATTTCGATTTGTAGGAGTTAGCTAATTTTATTTTATTTATTTTGCTTTATTAGGAAAAATACAGTATTCAATTACAAAGTTAACGTACTAGCTATGAGGAATTTAAAACACCAATAAGATATTTCCGCATATTGAAACTAAAATGCTTGTTAGCCTTTTAACATCATGTTACAAATAATATAGATAATTAAAAAAAAAAACAGGAAAACAATAATGGTGCTAGTCTTACCACAACAATTTTATTTTATGGCACTACTGTCTAATGAAGCCGATAATATTGTGATTTGAAGAAAAAAATATCACACGGCATCAATAAAATTCAATAGTATTTATTTCATGCACTGGCTGTAGTAGGAGAGAAAAAAAATTGTCCTCGCTCCTCTCTCCTGGCCCTACAGTAATCTACGAAACGTCGTTCTTTATCTTTACTTACATCTTCCCCTCAACTTCCGTGTACCTCTCTATCGTTCCTATCTTCACTTGAATCTTCCTCTCAACTTCCGTGTACTCTCTAATCTTTCCTATCTTCACTTATATCTCCCTCTAAACTTCCGTGTGACTCTATCTTTCTATCTTTACTAACCTTTATCTCTCTCTCAAATTCTTTTCGTAACGCTCTCGTCACATATTCACCAGTCTAGATTCCGTTAAGATGCTTAACTTCAGAAATACAAAACTTTAATATTCTTTGATATTTTTTCTCGAAAAAAACCCATACATGTAACTGCTTGTAGTTTTGCAGAAATACTCTAGAGATACTCAGCGGCACTTGAGAAGTGTTTCTTGTCACAGCACTCAATAATGGGATAACTATATGACGTGGCCAATTCATATTGGCCACATCTGAGGCTCTTCTGTCTCCCAATATAAGCTTAACCAATAAATGTTATGTTCCACCTGTGCGAGTTGTGCGGACAGATCCCTCCCCCACCGGCCGGTCCCGGGGCATTGCCAGCTTCTCATCCTATTGTTACGTCACTGGTACATGCTCACATAATGACCTCATCATCATCATTCTAATCAGCAGCAGCAGCAACAGGTAAAAGAGGTTCAGCGCTGGACATAGGTTAGGTTAGGTAAAAGAGGTTCAGTGCTGAACATAGGTCTCCCCCAGAGAGGTCCTGACCGTGACCTAAACCAGACCATCAGTCCACGGGTTGCAAAGACGGTCTTTATGTATTTTAATAATGGAGAATCACTTTATCGACACAACAAAATTGTCGCAGCATTCTTGTATAATTTTGTGATACGTTAGATTGGGTATTATTAAAATAAAAAAGAATTTTAGTTACAAATATTTATAATCAGTAATAACATAAAGAAAAATATAATAAAACATCATATAATCTAGAAACCATATTCAGACTTAGGTGCGTTATCACTGAAGGCCTTCACCTTGGGGATGGAGTAGACGGTGTCGTAGATCTTCTTGAAGCCAGGGTATTTGGTGTCCAGGTCAGGCATTTGGAGGATAACCTTGAAGTGGTCGTACACACCCGCGAAAAGGAAGTCTGCCCAGGTGAGCTGAAATAGAGATTATTTGAATAGAAATCAAATCTCGTCGATAGAGCCACATACTTGTGGGCAGTTTCGATATTATTGATGCAATTCGCTCTAGGGTTGTAGGCATAACTTATTTTATGAAAATTGTTGAAAACTAAATTCATATATATTATATCGAGTTGTGAGAGTAATAAAGATACAGTAAGTACAAATACATGTCACATATCTACAACTGAAATTAGCAAATGTCCTGTGAATTATTAAGAACCTCCCAGATATGTTCGTTTTTATGAGCGAATTCTTATTACCATAAAGCAAAATATGCTCACAACTCTCTTTCTTATCCACACAATTAACCTACGAAACATATTTTGTCAGAGAGAGATCTTTCTGTCTTTACTAACTTGAGAGACACAGATAGAGAGGGCTATATATATATATATATATATATATATATATACTCCCCTGTCACTTGATGAATAAAAACTATTTTTATTTAATTTCCAGTATTTATTAAATTAATATTAATTTTATGAAAATTATTTTTATTTATCACGTCATATTCCACCAAGAAGTAACAATGCACTCCATCAACTATATCCACTCAGCTTCCCTTGGCCTCGTCTTCGTTTCGTCACGTATTCACCAGCTTACCTACCAGTCGAGGGTGCGTAAAGAGGTCTTACTTTAAACAGATTTCACTGCTCGCTTAATCGCTTCTCGTTCCGCAGCAAAAAATATGTTCACTTACCTTTCCTAAAGCCATGTGTCCGTTGTTGTTTATGACAATGTCATGGAGTTTAGCTAGAGCTGTGGGGTAGAAGTCTTTCACGAGAGCTTCGTGTTTCTCTGCCTTCGCTGCTTCATCTTTTTCATAGTGGACATTGTATGCTTCTGCAATATCACTTTGATACGTAAAAATATGAATGACATCCAATTAAACACACTAATTGAAAGTATCCGTGGTGGACGAATTGCTTGCACCATGACATCTAGCTATTAGAGTGACGGTATCTAGCCTATAAGCAAAAAATTGAAAGAAAATTGTTTGATTTTTTGTTCAGGCACATAAGGTCGAATTGTACCATCTCAAGCAGTTAGGAAGGACTATATGTTGTATACAGTTATTCTATGATAGAAAATTAAAAAAGAAACAGAAAATTGTGTATATATTTGCGCCCAGCAGGCGAACTAAAAGAAGTAACGCCTGGTTTGTATTACCTACATTGTTAAATGTTAATAAAACTTTTATAACATAGGCGGAAAAACGAGCAATCCGATTACACTAGCAGATGTATCACCCTGCTCTACTTCATCGTCCCCCATAAGCCACCGGTTCATAACCGCATGAAAATCGACAGCATAGTCCTGACTTTTACGGTGATGTCATGTGAGTGACAGGTACCTCCCGATCTTCCTGAATTCAGCCGCTGGTCATGGCAAAATGACTATTATAAACTACGATTACTATACGGACCTGACAGCACTATATCTCGTTGTCAAGTGCGATGCCTTATCACAACATATTATTACTGAAAATACTTACACATTGATAACATGGGTACGATTAATATTTATATATTAAGAATGTTATATGTTCGGCCTAAGTGCCTCTTTACATGTACACGTTTAGGGCAAATAACATATTGATAAGGTAAGGTAAGGTCACATCGATAACAAATTACAGAAACTTACTGTTTCTTATGTCATAAAAGAAGTCTACGTTCTGGTCGATCTCGAAGTCCTCATTGTAGTCTTTGCCGGCGAGATCGAACTTGTGGCCTAGGAAGCGGGCGATGGCGAGACTCTGACTATACTTCTTTCCATCAATCACAAGCATAGGCAGTTGACCAAAAGGTGTATCTGAAAAGGTAAAATCTCATTTTTTATTACAGGTATAGGAGGGCCAAGGGGCATTTGGAGTCTGCTCTGATGACAACTGATGCCCAAGACATTGGAGTAATCAATATGTAGATAACAGAAACCATACGGAAAACGACAGTACAGCAGTGACAGAATAGAGTATCAGTTACCAGGTCGATTTTGTTGGAGATGTTTAACAATGTCTAACATTTTCGCCAAAACCGTACTAATGTGCTCAGGTACTTACTGGGTTTGAATGGCGGCCAGGACTCTTGAGTCAGGCGATGATCTTCAAATTTGACGTCGCCATAGGACAGGAGCAAGCGGGCGGATTCACCTAGGCCCTTCAATGGGAAATAGTAGAAGTCAACCTTCGACATGATTCTGCAAGAAATAATTGCATTTAATATGGTTGCAAATATCTACAATTTGTATATTATTATAAAAATGATTTATTTTTCTCCCACAAATGACAAGGAGCTAAACAGTTTTATGTAGAGTGAAACATTTGTGGAAGAATGGAACCCAAAATAGATTAAGAACTGAATCTTGAGCTCGTTATTATAACATCAAGGTGATGCTTTCGAACCATTTATAAAACAATTATGAAAGGGTATAATTTGGCTGAGTTCTGCTTACTTATCGTCTGCTTATAATCTGTGTAATCCCATGCTCCTAGTACTATAATGTCTGTGACTCAGTCACTATTGTACTGTACTCTATATGTGTGACTGTGGATCTGCGGCTGCGTGAGCGTATAGCTAGGGCGAACCCTAGCATTCAAATTACGACTCTGGACGATTCCAGAGATCGTAATTTGATCATAAATATAAAAAACAGTCGACTTAAAATACAGCTTGACTGTAAAACCGTCTATAGGTTTTTTTAATAGCATTATGGGGCAAACGAGAAATCGGAGCCTTTTGATGAATAACGACGCCCATTTACATTCGCATGATTCTTACGCAGATGCGTTGCCCTCCTATCATCTCCCCCTCCCCATTGGGCCAGCGTCTACTCACAAATCGCACAAAATGCGACAGCGACGCTGTCACTTTCCGCTGGTATCAAGTGAGCGAGATGTACTTCCCCGGTCGTGCCGGCCGAATTTCGTTGCATAGCAGGATGTAGTGTCGTGCAGCATGCATTTCACTACCTCCTCCTATGCGGCATGACACTACCTCTTCCTTTTAGTATACAACAAAACACTTTTTGACACTGACAAATTGTGTATTACAGTAGTTTTAACATTATGTGTATATTTAGTGTAGGTAACGTTTTATTTCATTAAAATAATAAAACTTTATGAATGTTGTATAAAAATATTATTTATTAGCGTTCTGCACTTATCCTACACATAAATTAAAAATGTGCAAAATTGCGTACTCCTCCGTCCGCGTAATTTTCTTAAACATAGTTTTCGCTTCACGTATTAGTACTTGTATAGATAATCTAGAGAGACGAATAATGATAGTGAGCGGGCGGATCAATGATCAGCGTCATACGCCGCAGTCATGATCATGCAACTGTCGATGTTTAACCTTCGCCATGGGCAGAGGACTCGAGCGAGGTCAAGGTAGACAAAACATCCTGATGTGAAAACATCCGCGGACGAAACATTAATCGGTAAAATCAATTAACAAATATAAAAAAGTTTAATATCTTAAATAATAATATTTATTTATACAAAATATTAAATGAATTTCAGTCGTCTAGAGCATGTAACACAAGAACGGTACTTACCACACGGCTATACGAACGAGGCGGGACAAATCCATAGATTGTTGCAAAAAAAAAAAATGTTAAAAATACTGTGTGTGTGAAATTGAACGCGCGGCTGGAGGATATTCAATAAGAACAAACATTATTACGAAGTGTAAGATGAGAAGAAAAGTGTGGAAAAAAAAGGCAAGGGATAATTTAAAATTGTGCGCATGTAAGTCTAATATAGTTTCCTGTATAACATAGTAAGTGCAAGTTTGGATGTATATTTATTATAATATAGCACTGGCACAGGTGAAAATTACAATCTGAAATTACATGAAAATTATTTTAATTATATTAGCGAGGCTTGAAATGTAATACCGTTTAGGCGTGTGCGTCTATGTCCAGTTTTAAAACGAACACACCCACCTTTCGCGTTTATCTTGTTCATATCACACCTTTGCGTGTGATATTTGTTATGTAACATTTAGCATTAATTCAACTAACATGTTTTTTTTTTAATTTCGGACCGGAACTTATGCTGTAGAAGCGAAGAAAATACAGCTCCATCGGATTACTATGAAACCTCATCGGGTGACGAGCACTGAATTTTAGGTCTGCAGATGGGAGAGATGCATCCCGAAATGATATTAAATTATTATTATCATGGCCAGAATGTGCGAGTGTTTGTATATGTAGACCACCTATTTCATACACTAAAAAAAAGCGCGAACCATGTAGTAATTCATACCAATAGTTGTTACTATTCAGAAGAACTGTTGCCAATAAATTAGCTGTTTTATAGAAACTTATATTGAAATCGACCAACCTGTTTAAGATAATATAACACCGAAGTGTGTTACGTGCGGGATTAAACTGAGCTAATATTTCTACATTTAATAAACACTTGATACGGCTATATAGTAGATACTTAAATTATAATATGATTTGATTAAATCTATAATATTATCAACATCACTAATAATTAATTAACCTAAAAATTACGTATTTTTACTTAACACGACATAATGCATTATCAAAGGATATACACGAAATACCAGTAAGATTGAGTGTGACCGGTAAAAGTTTCAAACCGGTAATATAGGAACAACCTCAAATGCTATGCCCAAGATTTTCATTTTGAACTAACAAATCGTTTTAATATTAAATGTACATAATCATTACTGGTATTGAAGAACGTTTTCGATACCAGTAATAATTATGTACATTTATATACCGAAAATAAACTACTTAATGGTACTTACAAGTTATAAATATTTCTCAACGACACAACACTGCGTCAGCGAGCCAGCCACGAAACTGATTGTGTTCGTGTTCAAACAGCGTAAATAAGTGGGCGCGGCGGACCTATTTTATCTCAAAAAATATCAACACATAGTGACGAAGCGAAGTTTCACACAGTCACGATGTTTTGAATGTTACATGCTGCTTCGCTGAATAGCGGTTAAAGCTGGACCAGCGCCAACTTCAATTCATCCTATTTATCAGTTGTATTCGCCAGTTCTATTCACCAGTCGACGTTAATTCTGTGGACTCGCTTACTTCAAAATCAAACTCTGACTTTCCTAATAAAGTTGAAATCCTAGTAGTCTATGAAATACCCACACTGGACTGCTTTTTAACTAACTTGTAGTATCAGATGTTGGTACATCAGAGATGTTAGGACGTTATATACGGCTACTCACAAAGTAGCCGGTGGCCCATACAAAGCATTTCAAGCGACGTAAGGAACTAAATATTGTAATGTGCTCTATTATTTAACCGAATTATTACTTCGAATGAATTTTCGTGTAAATCAATAATGTTTATTTGATGAAAATTTTGAATGACGGAGAAGTGCCATTATGACAAGTCAATGGTTGTTGATTGTTTCATGACATAAGAGGAGATGAGAGATGATTGCTAGAATTATAACAGCCAAACGTTAGGGCCAGTCAGGGTGAATATGTGGTCTCATTTAAACAGCCCGGACATCGAAATTCGATGGGGGCCCTGGCGCAAGTCAGTGAATAAAAATAGATTCGACGACTGATTGGCTCAGTTGGTGAAGTGTCGGGTTCGAATCCCGCTCAGGTCATGGATGTTGTTATGTGTGTGATATGTATTTCTATAAGAAATTTTTTAAATGCTATTAATCTTAAAATTATTCTTAAATTTCTAAAAAATAATAAACATGTAACGACAATTAATATGGGCCTGGAGAGTAGACAGTACCAGTTCTACTGAATATGCATGAAATTTGGTAAAAATCGGTAAAAACGTTTCGGAGGAGTAAGTTAACCAACATCGTGACACGAGATTCTTTTTTATAGTACAGACGAGAAATCGGAGCCATTCTACGACTACCGACGCCCGTAAACATCAGCATAATTGTTATGACGATGCGTTGCCCTCCTTTTCACCTCTCCCTTCATTGGGACACCGGTTACTCACAAGCCGCACGAAACGCGACACCGTAATGTCTCTTCACGGCACTATCAAGTGAGCGAGAGGGAGAATGCTATCTAAATTATATTGTGGTAGTTATCTTTGAGCATCAGGCTTCACAATATTATTGTTTTATTGCAATGCCATGTAAAAACGTTGGCCGCTCGAAGGTACATGGGAACTTAAATACATTGCTGCATCTTTATTTGGGTGTTCCACCGTTTCCTACTCCATAAACAAAGAAATCTCGGGATCTTCGCCGCCTTCAAGTCAATATATAAGCTATCATAAACACAGACATTTCCAGTACTAACACACTTAATTCACACAGACAGCAATAGCATAAAGATTAATATACCGAAGAAGGTATTTTGCAATAAATATCGCAGTAATTTTATGTTCCTTTTAATCTTTGTTATCCTACCTATTTACGTTCTCGTTTTCCACTTGTTATCTTAGACGATTCTTCCTGTTAATCTCATGGACGTACTCTTCGTCAAATACCACCACACAACACTACTTTTCTTATTCTCTCACTGTTCTTTCCGCCAAACTTTAGAATTCCTTGCCTCCTGAGATTCGTTATCTCAACAAACCCAAAGTTTTTAAGAAATGAGTAAAAGAGCATTTTCTTAATCTTAACAATACGTAATTATTAATTATCATTTATTATTTTATATTTTTATTGTGTATCTATTTATTTAAAAAGTGGTTGAGTACCTTAACTTATTGTCAAACGGAAATGCTGTGAAAACGTAGTTAAATAAATACCTACTGTAAAGTATATAGTACCACAACAATAATAAATAATACAATAGAATTTGTACATACCTATGAATATAGTGTAGATGGAGTAATTCATTAAATTTTGTCAAATACTTAAAAATAAAGTCAAATCTTGTAACTTGCACCAAACCCTTATAATGTATTTTTGTCCTATCGCCTACGTATTGTGAATCCTACCCACATATTATGCAACATTGTGAAATAAATGTTTTGTTAAGTCACACTTGCCTAGTTGTGAAACTTTGAAGTTAGAGATGACATACATCATGCTTTGTTTGAATGTGCCCAGAATGTGCCCAGAATTAGACCATGTGGAGACAGTTGTTAAAGAGGGATCAAAACGTTGGTGCTGGCATCAGCATCTTGGCATCCCTGCTTTTGGAGAAGGCCAGGGGAACTGTGCTCGCTATATAAACACTCATGCCTCAACATAGGCGAGTTCTTTCGGGCAAAATAGACTCAGTAGTATTATCTTGTTTATAATTACATTCTATAACGATTAGGATTTTTGTTGTAATACTTGAGTATTTTGTTTTTACGGGGCGACATAGTCAATGTTGACTGAGTCCCTTCAATAAAGATTAAAAAAAAATTGTTTTTTTAGCTAGTCTTAGCAAAAATCAAACAGTTTTAAGTTTAACATTATAAAATAAACACTCAGTACTTATAAAAGTTGAATAGACAGAAAACTGTAAACTTAAATATTATTACGAAATATTGATGTGGAGTGTAGACAACAAAGTTTTGTGCTTAGTACTAAGTACAAAGACTTGTAATTGTTCCAGCAGGCTTAGTATAAAATACCGGTGTGGATAAATTAGCATTTAGTGTTTGTTTTGATGGACCACAACTTAACTAAGTGTTTATGACCTGTGAAAGAGCGGAGAATTTACACTACAGGTACTTAAAGGGTTTTCTCCAAACACATTTAAAGTTTTGGTCAAAGAAATAAATAACTTTTTATATATTATATAGTAGGTATCTAATTGGTATTAGCTTATTATATATTGTATAATTGTTAATTAATTAGTATATACTTGCACTAGTGTGTAGTTAAATATATGTACAGTACGTATAGATATCACGTGTACGTTAAATATTGTTTGTTGATATTTTGTCATTTCATTTGTTGTACACCCAAAAATAATTGCACTTTTTTAATTTATCCAGGTCTGCTGACAGAGATTTGAATGTGGAGTAAGCAGTTCATTTGTGCCAGCCAATTATTGTGTCAGCATTTAAAAAAAATGTTATATGTATTATGTTTATAAATTGCGAGGTTTTTATTAATTTTTGAATTTACTCACAGCGCGGACAGCGAGGCTTCTCCCTCGGCAACAGATCAGTCCTTAAGGGACTTAAGTCCACCAAACTAGAGGAGCCGCGCTTATAAATAATATTTTTATTATATTTTACATAAGAATATAATATAATAAAAATATTTAAATTAATATTGATGTTGTGTTGAAAAACTTTGTAAGAATAAATAATTATTAGGAGTTAGTGACATACTGCATTGGAACCTAATTGAGCCGGCACGAACTTTATGCGGTTTGCGAGTTTCCGGTGGCCTATTGTATGTGTATGCGTACCTGTAGTCCTTGTTCCGAGTGCTCGTTTTCCCGACTTTACTACAAATAAGCCTTGGAGTAGCGTGGATTATGACACTCTACTCTGAAGCCTGGGTCCCTTCTGGTCGGCAGTCCACAGAGTCTCGCCGCGCCATCGAAAGCCTCGCACAAAATTATGACTAAATAATAATTTTAACATTCTGATTCAAAATTCTTAATCAGTGTAAAAATAAGTTGCAACACAAAAATCATAGGAAAATATACAATTTGTAGAATATCACGATAATTGCAAGTCATCGTTGATTCATACTGTTGCAACAGCTGTGCTGTTGCATTTATCATAACGAACTTATCTGTAAGTAATGTGCAGTGTATAATAAATAAATATTATTGATGCTGTGGCAGCGAAGAGAAGCCCAATACAGCTTCATCGGATTGTTATGAGCTCGTATGGTGACTAGGTTTGGGGTCGAAAGAGAGACCGACACCCCCTCCCTCTCACAGATGGGAGATATGCATCCCGATATAGATACATAAGAGTGTTTGTAACAGCCATTTTAACTACTATCATAGCCTGAGGGACGGGGGGGTCACTCCTCCCGCAACTCTGGCGCCGAGGCAGCTCGCGCGCGGTAGCTAAAATGGCCTCGGCGCTGACGTGAACGTATGGCTCATGGAGAGGACCCTGATCGGGTGCTGAAAATCAGAGGGTGTAGCGTCTGCTGAATCACACACACTGAGTGACTCACCCATTTGCGTTGCTACCGCGCCTATACAAATGCACGTTGTGTTGGTAAAGTGTGTTAGAATAAGGCATTTTGTACATAATTTTATTGATTTTTTTGTTTTGTGATCGCAAATAAGGTTTTATGTATGTGTGTATCTGTCATTTAAAGTTTAAACAGGCAGCAGACCTAAACAACGACCAGGTACTAATCATGAACCACTATTCTTCTCCTGTAGACACATTTCTTTTATCTAGGGTTTTCTCTTTTATAATTTACTATTAAGCTTGGTAAACAGGAATTCATAAAAAGTTCCGGAGTGGAGGCCGCGTTTCGCAAAACGAAGTATTGGTGGACCGTTCACCAGGTGGGAAAACGATTTCCGTGCAGTAACTGGTCCTGGCGTTTATTGAAGGAGGCCCGTGTCCAGCAGTGGACCGATAAGGACTGATAATGATGATGGTTAAGTTGCTATACATATACGTGAGCACATAAAGTTGACAGACGTGTACACGAGCATTTAAAGTTGGATTTAAAGTGTTACATACTAAATTAATTGGTAGTGCCATGCTGCAATGCTGCCGAACTGGGCCGGCAAGACGGAGGTGGAGGTGCCTTAGGTTCGCGTTCAGACCGTAAAGTAACGGCATGTTGTCGCGTTTCGTGCTGCCTGAGCGTAGCCGGTGACCGATTGGAGGGTAGTAGGAAATGAGGGCATCGTATCTCTATGACATATGCGTGGACGTCTACTCGATCTCATGTTATATTAACCACGAAACTGTAACACCTACAAACTTGAAACCTTTCAAATGTTTTTTAGATTCCGCAAATCCGCAGAGTACAAATTTGGGACGACGACACCGCGAGGGGCTGCTATTAAATGAAAAATAAATTAATTGGCTTCATCACCACTCAGTATCGGTCGGTTGGTAATGCCCTTACAAAGGACACTCATCATTTATCAATACTGTGTTGTTATCATCGCTTAGTCAGACCACTTTGTGATCGATTTTTAGATTAATTCAAGGTTCAACTCATTAAGTAATTACCTCGAAATAATCTATTAGCGAAAACATTATCAATACTAATATCATAGAGAGAAAATATTTGATTGTTTGTTTTGTGTGTATTGAATGATTTCTTATACTTCTGGAACGATTTAACAAAAAATATATCTTATCATTAGAGTCCACATTCATCAGAGCCAATATAATATACATTCGTTTCAAAGAGTGTTAGAGATCCTAATGGGAATGTTGATAATGCAAAACCGTGCGAAGTCGAGGCTGGCTAGTCTGAAAATAAAACACAGATGTTGTTAAGCGCACAACTTCCACACGACAGGACCGAATTTGGGTCGTACCTAAGTTGGTACGTATGGTAAAACGTTACGAAAATATTTAAAAACTTCATAGCAAAGTTCAGAGTTTCGCCACGAAAGATGACACGTTGCTATGATAGGACGTCTGTCGGGTAGCCTTTATAACACACATAGATATTTAGTACAACATTACTACTAGGAACACCTGTGAAGTTCCATGTTACAGGGAGATATTAGAAAGATACTATTTACGAATTGAATATTTTTTATTCATTACGTATTTTTTTGTTAAGTTCTAAAAAAACAGCATAGAAATATAAAAATCTTAACAATAACTCATTACAGTAAAAAAAAGGTAAAACAGTTCTATGTTGCTTTTTCACTGTAAGCTTTCACTTTTGGATTGGAATTAAACACATTATCTACAATTTTCTTGATACCTGGATAATTGTCTTCAATGTCTGGCATTTGTAGAAGTAATTTCATTGAATCTATCATACCAGCCAACATAAAGTCGCCCCACGTTAGCTGAAAAAGCAATTATAATTTATTGGACTATGAATAAAAGTTAAGGAAAACCAGTGAACTAGTTTGGTAACGCATAGGATCAATCGACTCCAATTGCTCGTAAATACATCAATCGTGCCATCGAAAATGTATCACCCAAAACATCGACAACTCCCCAGATGTGTTGCGAAGCTTCATTCCATGGCACGGCAACGGGACGAAACGCATTGCCATATTACAAGAATAAAATGTTTGAGCAAGGTACCTTCCCGGTCCGAAACAGTCCCGTAAACAGAGATGAATGAGGGAAACTCCGTTAAATTATCTTTAATTTAATTACTTGAAACATATTGGAGTAGTATATTTTAGGTGAGGGCTGCAATTGCAGCTAAGCGGACGGCTACTAAGCCTGAAGAGCGAAGAGGACCTGCGGGAGTTTCCAGCAATTCCCCAACCACCGAAGGGGAAGGGAAAGGGAAAGAGAAAAGGGCAGGGCCAGTGGTCCCTCAACCTCTAGGGTTGCGGTACCAGGAGTTGGTGAAGGGCCGGAAGAGCATACCCCTATGGAAGAGGGCAGCAAGTGGACCGACGTGGTCCGCCGCAAGGCGGTGAAAAAGCGGTACCAGCGCCGCCGGCGAAGAGGCAAGTCACACTGGCGGCTTTTACGCCGCCGGCTAAGATACAAGGCGGAAAAGCCGAAGCTGACGCACCCCCGCTCCTCGGCCGCTATTCTCAAATTACGGCCGGAGGAGGCAGAAAATGAGGTGGACCTGAAGGAGCTAGGCATTGGTCCTGATACGCCAGTCGGCTACCGGAGCGCGGCTTATCGAATTGCCTGGCTGGAGCCAGGCAATTCGAGTGGAGAAAAAGCCTACATACTCGCCGCTCGTCTGAGGGAGTTACTACGATGCATTCACTGCGGTGTGTGGAGCGGCCACGCCACCCACGAAAAGTCCGCCCCAGCGGTGGTGGTGGTGGTACTGGTGGACGGTCGAATTATCCGGCCTCCGGGCCACCTGCAGCGGGGCTAGGAGACAGTACACCATGAGCAGGCGGAGACGCCCCTAGGACGTCAAGAGGGACGACAGGCTGCGCAGGCTCTATGACGACAAAGTGAAGATCCTGCAGCAGGCCATTGGTCGAGCCAAGGAGGAGGCCCAGGTAGAGCTCGTAAGGGATCTCGAGAGGGATCCCTGGGGCCGACCGTACAAGTAGGCACGGAACAAGCTCCGCACACAGTCGGCCCCCATCACGGAGATGCTCCAACCGGACCCACTGGGGAGGATCTTCAGGGAGTTGTTCCCCAACACATCCGTGGGCTTGATGCCCCCCAGGATGGCTCGGCAGACGTCGGACGAGGAGGAGGATTTTCCACCACCCGTCACGGAGGCTGAAATGGAGGCGATTCTGACTCACATCCAGAGTAAGAAGAGGGCACCGGGTCCGGACGGGGTGCACGGAAGAGTACTGGCGATCTCTCTCGCGTACCTCGGGGATAGCTTCCGGGAAGTTTTCGACCGCTGACTGCGGTCTGGCCAATTCTCGGGGGCATGGAAGGAGTGTCGGCTCTGCATGCTTCCAAAGGGAGGACTGCCCATGGACTTGGTCTCGTCGGTTCGACCGGTGCTGCTGCTGAACGAGACCTGGAAGGCTTTAGTGTGTGGCCTCCCGTCTCGTTCAACATCTGGAGGAGGGCACGGGACCCGGACTTCGGGTTCCGAGAACACCAGTCGACGATCGATGCCCTCAGGCGCCTGCGGGCGGTGGTGTCACGGTGTCGTTGGACATCGCGAACGCTATCAACACTCTCCCACACAGCGTGTACGGGAGGCGCTGGTCTTCTTTAATGCACCTTCCTATCTCGTGATCCAGGTATCATGCGTAAATGCATTCCCCTTCGTCACCAAAAAAAAAGTATGTTTTGAAAGTCCACCATGGCTCCCTACTGGTCGTTACAGGGGGGAGCGTTTCTGTAATATAAAGTGTCACCCCACATCTTGGAGGTAGCTAATTGAACAGAGCACTTTGTACCTAGTGGATTATAGAGCTGGAGGAAACGCGACTTAGCGTGGGGCAAGGCGCAATTGTACAGTCTCGACCTCGGTAAGGTCGGTCTGTGGCGTGCACCAACTTCTCTGTGGCGTCGGTATCTTATAGCACTGCATAGTCGTCGAGGTGCCCTGATGAAAGCAGAAGAAAAAAGAAGAAACAATAAAACAGATTCAAACCAACATTAAATATATTTAGATAATTACCCTCCCTAGAGCCAAATGTCCGTTGTTCTTGAGGGCAACCTCGTTGAGTTTCCCCAGGGCTTGTGGATAGAATTCCTTCGCCAAGGCTTCATGCATCTCCTTCTTTCTCGCCTCATCTTTCTCATCGAAGACGGTTACAGCTTCTATAATATGAAATAGATAAAAATATATTAATATATATGTTATAATGAAACTACTTTTACAGATTTCATCGCGGCTTAGTAATTTAAACACAAAATTCTTCCTGTTCTTTTTACTACTCCGTTTTTACCAATAGCCCAATAATTAAGGTATTATCACGTGACTGAGGGTTACCTCCACCGTCTCGCGTCATCCTCACGCTTTTCATCAAGTTTCCAAAAAATTCCTTTAGGCGCGTTCAGAAATTTTTGGGGAAAAAAATGCCAATAATTCGCCGTAACCGTTGACACTGAATGCAGCTATTTGGCACCTAGCGCTATTTTTGAGTATTGGATGAATAAAAAATTTGGAATTCACGTCTTCATCGCGTTTTTCGTCAAGTCAGTTTTTCGTGAGCAAAAATCTTGCATCAAACAAACTTATTTGTAATTTGATCCTTGTGATGAGTGTAGGGGACGCCTGTATCCAGCAGTGGATGTCATACGGAAATTGTTTTTAAAAAGTACTTTTTCCACTTTTAAATTTTATTTTAAAATTTAAAAGTGGAAAAAGTACTTTTTACTTACCCATTAAAATGTCATACATAAAACCAATCATCTGGTCTATTTCTAAATCTTCTTCAATATCCTTGCCAGCCAGTCCGTACTTGTGAGCTAGGAAACGCGCTATGGCTTCACTCTGAGCGTACTTCTTACCGTCTACTTCTAAGACAGGCATGGTGCCGAAAGGCATGGCTGAAAGAAGCATTAGTTGTTAGATTTTGCTCTCTCATTTTTGTAGAAAAAAAAAAAACACATTTATATGAAGAGATATTGCAATGCTTCATTGCAGCCCAATTGAGTCGATACGTCCCGTACGATTTGGGAGTAGCCGATGGCCCATTAGAGGGAAGGAGTAAGCTTCCTAGTTTTAAACAACGCATCTACATGACAACAATAATGCGAATGTCTATGAGCGTTGGTAGTAGTCAGGGGGTATCGATACAGGGTAAAATGCAATTTCTTTATGTCGACTTATTTTATACAAAATACTATAAAACACAGATAAAAAAATATTATTATGTATGAATGTAACAGGTAAAAAATAACTTACTTGACTTAAGGGCAGGCCACTCTTCCTGTGACACGCGACGGTCCTCAAATTCGACATCGAAATAGGTGAATAACAGGCGCAGTGGTTCCGCAAATCCTTTCAGGTCAAAGTAGTGTAAGATAAATTTGGGCATGATTCTGTAAGAATTATTGTTATTAATAATAAAATATAAAGAGAAAATATATGTTTATATAAACACAACTACGATTAATTACTGATAAAAATACTGTACAATATAAATTTGTATTTAAATATAAATGTATATTATGTATATGTATGTTTATTTATTTATTTAAGGCGCAGACTGTAAACCGACATTCAGCCTGTCCCCGTTTCAACATATTTGTCCAGTCTTTTCATTTGTAAACTCTATTTTGTTATGTGGAAATAAATAAGTGGTTTGAATCGTTTATTATTGTCTATATTAAAATCAGTAATTAATTACCTTCTTTGCTTTTCTATTCACGTTGTATTAAAAAAAACAATTGTAGAATGCAGGTGTCCTGATCCTTTCGGAATTAGATAAAGAATGATAAGATTAGCTGATAGTTGTCAATATAAATAAAAAAAATAGGTAGAATCATGATGACGTAGAATTTTTAATTTTCGATAAGCTGTTCGAACATTATCTCAATGAATGATCACGTGTTTTGGAGACATACGCGAATATTTGAGAGTCACTGTTTCGTATAGCAGTTTAGGCACAAGGAGAATATACTAGACAACAACAGTTAGATATTGCATCCGTGCCGGCTTAAGCTATCGCGGGACCTGCAGCAAATTATATTCAGGGCTGCTTGATGTGATACCACTTACTTTAGGTATTGAGGTCACATAGATTGTCATATGCCATGTAGACTTTGCCCCTTTAAGCGCGGGGTACGTAGCAATGGCTACTTTGCTATTGCACACTATATTGCCTCGCAATAACACTATTTTCTATTGACAAACGATGGCACATAAGATGTTTTATTTATATAGATAATGCTGATATTTGGGTATATAGTCATTATTCCTAGTCTTGCCACAAATATTGTACTAAAGAAAAAAAAAATGCAAATAACATTTATTACTTTCACAGTGTGTTAGTATAACACACAAATATAAAACAATTGTGAATATAATATAACAGCATACAGCGGTGTGAATATAATATAACAGCATACAGCGTAACGCCTTACTGCGCTGACGTTGCTTTAGAATTATTTTCGTTCTCACTTAGTTTTCTATATCCGAACCGAACACCTGACCGAATGTCTGCTAATACACTGGTTAACGATGTAAGATATATCTAGTATACGAGTCAGTTAATATTTATTAGCAACAGACATCTTTTTCTTACACTAACCACCACGTGTTCTTTGCTCGTTTACTGCAAAATAAACCATACAACAACAACACATCATCATGCCAGTTTCCTAAGAGGCAAGGTGGAGAGGATTGAGTTCTTACATGTCTGGCTTCCTCCACAATAATTATTCTCCTCATAGAACTTATAGACTGATTGTTCAATACAGGGACTAGTAGTAACCGAATAAAGTGTGTGTGAAATACTGTTTTTCATTTCTGTTTTTATCAATTGAAACATAAATAAAATAAAACACTTTGAAACTATTTTCAAAAATAACTGTTTATATGTGTTAGTAACTGCTACAACCAATAAGGTTTAGATGGGCATAAACATATGCTTTGCCTCTCCTTCCGTCTCGTTCCCTTTAGGCAAAGAAACTGCAACAGCGAATTAAACACAGTCTTCTAAAATTGTAGAAACGGGTATAAAAGGGTACAAACATATACGGTATAAGTATAACAAGAATAATTCTGTAACACGTGTAACACTTACGACAGTGTTACAGTTATCAGAGTGTGTTCGAGTTCCTTGTTCATACCTTATCATAACATCACGTGCGTTAAAGTCTCCAAGCTCGGTTACATTCGGAGTCCAAAACAGCTGTTCCAGCCACATCCACACAAATTATATGTTCAGGGGAACCTTCGTCCAAACTACATTCACAAATTGAAGGATCTTTTACGCTAATGTGTGTTTACTTAATATCCTAATGTATAAAGTTACTCATTCACAACACACAAAATTGTTTTTCAGTATACACCTTATCTCATTGCACTATATTTCATGTTTTCAAAATAAACAGAAAATGGACATGACATAAGACGTATAACAATGAAGTGCTTTTACAAGAAATGATAGGGAGCCATCAGGGCGCATTGTGCCATATTTTACGTATATCAAGCAACCCACGCTTCTGATACAATAATAGTATTTTTCTTTCTTCATTATTTTGAGTATCATCATTATTAACAGCCCTTATGGGTCCACTGCTGGACATAGGACTCTC
Source organism: Eumaeus atala (assembly GCA_017140195.1). Taxonomy (NCBI): domain Eukaryota; kingdom Metazoa; phylum Arthropoda; class Insecta; order Lepidoptera; family Lycaenidae; genus Eumaeus; species Eumaeus atala. Next base: position 35,174 of record JAFELO010002413.1, read on the forward strand.
TGAGTGAACACCAAGATCACCGATCTCCTGCTGTTCGCCTCCAGCCCGGACCGGCTACTGCACGGAGATCGTCTTCCCACCTGGTGAACGGTCGACCAACACTTAGTTTTCCTAAACGCGGCCTCCCCTCCAGAACCTTACTGGCCCATCTGACATCTGTTCTTCTGAGTTTGTGACCAGCCCATTGGCACCTCAACGAGCCTATTCGTCGCGTGATGTCGGATACTTTCGTTCTCTGCCTTATGACTTTGTCACGAATTCTGTAGGACAGAGAAACACCCAATGTGGCACGTTCAATAGCCCGTTGAGTTATCGTAAAATTGCGGACCAGTCCTTAATTAAGAGGCTATGTTTCGGCCCTGTAGGTCATAGGGAGAACGCATTGGTTGAAGACTTTTGTCTTCAAGCTCTGCGGTATAGGCGACGTGAGAATGCGACGAAGCTTCCGGAATACCGCCCAGTTTTCGAGTTTATATTAAGAATTATTTTTTACATTTCTCCGTTACTGCAAAGGGTTATTTTATAAGCATCTTCTTTTTCCTATATACTTTTATTTCTTTATGAAATAATTAATTGTAACATAGAATAAAGGAGGAGAATCCCTGCCTATATTTTGTACATTGTACGAATTATAGCTTTTTAAAAATCTAATAATTTGTATTTTCAAAATCTGCTTTCATTTTATGTTAGATTTTCAAGACCAGCGGCCGTTCTACGTTTCACGTGCTTTATAAGTGAAATATCAAAAGTATGATTATAAAAATATTCATTTTTCATCAGTGACTTAATATAATATAATTTACAACAGAAAAAGAAAAATAGTTTTATTTTCTTTTCTCTGCATATGCCTCTACCTTCGGAGTGGAATAATATACAGATTGTACAAGGTTCTACATTTCCAAGTCTGTCTACAAAGTCTGGCACGTCTAGGCCTGCCTTGAATTCTTCTATCATATCAACTAACACGAAGTCAACCCACGTGAGCTGAAAAAATCATATTAGCATATGAATAGAAGTATTTTTTCCTAGTAGTTATTTTCACGCAATTTCATATGTTTAGTAAGAGGTAGGGCCATACTGCGTTTTAGCGGAGTTGGGCCGGCCGACCGGGGAGATACCTTTCGCTCACATGATACCGCCGTGAAGTGACACTTTCGGTGTCGCATTACGTGCGGTTTGTGAGTAGCCGGTGGCTCATTAGAGGTGCGACAAAAAGGAAGACAAAACATGGTAATTATGCGGATGTTCACGAGCGTCGCTAGTCGCAAAAAGGATATGATTGCTCGTTTGCCCCTATATTAAAAAATAATGCATGGAAGGCAAAGTTATGGTATTTTATTTTTATTTTTAGGTATAGGTAAGTACCGTGCTGCGTATGAGGATGTAGTGCCCTGCATGGTGCATGAGACTACATCCTCCTATGCAACGGAATTGGGCCGGCACGCCCGGGGAAGTACCTCACGCCCACTTGATACCGGCGTAAAGGGCTGGCATCGTCTCTATGATGATAGGAGTGCAGCGCTACCGCGTAACAATCATGCGAACATCTATGAGTATAGGTAGTCATCAAAAAGCTCCGATTGCTCGTTTTCCCCGTTATGCTATAAAAAAATGTTACAGGTATGAGGAGGAAAAACAGCAGTGGGATCGTTTTATGAGCAACGTCCAGAGGCGTCCGCTTAACTGTTGCGCAGACGTGCGGCCTTCCTTCCCTTAATTCAGTGGGTTTCAGGAAACCCTCGAAATATGAACTGTCACAACATTTAGCGGTGGTATCATGTGCACAAGAGGTACCTCTCCAGTCGTGCATAAAATTGATGGTAATTGCAACAAATTTAGTTATCAGTCGATATTTATAATTTTTTTGTAGCGCATACAAACCAACATAGCATTTTGTGTATATTGATGGAATTAGCCTTTTTAGAACTTCATGCCCATTGTTAAGTGTGGCCTAGTCATTATCACTCTAGCTTGCTAATATTATTAAAAATTATTACGCAGCCCCTGAACGATAGGACTTATAAATTAATTCCTGTTGTTAAGGCCTTCAGATCTAAAGAAACCGAAGCATGCGGAAAATCTTTGGCCGGTAAAGTAGAATGCAAAAGGCCAAGGGTGCGTAGTCCTATGCGCTGGTTAGACCAGATCCGCCACTCTTAATACAAACATAACTTGGCTTGGCATGGCTTCATCATACATGTCGCAGAAAGCCTGAATAGGTGGAGGGATATCATCCGAGAGATAACCTTCTCACTTCCTCTTCTATGATTGATGGTCATGATATCCAGCATTGGGGAATCGACACAAAAATAGCGAGGGAGAGGGGGAGAGAGAGAGAGAGAGAAAAAAAAAGAGAAAGAGAGAGAGAGCGCGAGAGAATTCTCTCGAATTGTATCAAAATTTAAGATCAGTTGACATTTTTTAGATTTTTTGTAGCCGACACAAGCCAATATAACATTTTTAGTATAAAGACAAAATTACCCTTCCTACAAATGTCCGTTGTTCTTGACGTCCACCTCGTCCAGTTCAGCCAGGGCGTGGGGACAGAACTCCTTCGCGGGGGCTTCATATTTTTCTTTCTTTGTCTCCTCACCAGTTTCACTGTAGAGGATTGTGGCTTTTAACGAAAAATAAAACGAAACGAATATCAGACATACACTTCTCACGCACTCGGAAACGCATGCTGTAACTCTCTTGCCGAAACGTGAGGGAGTGATAGTGCCGTCCCGCTTGCACACCAGCCGTCTCGTCCTTGTTCAGAACGCGGTCCGGAATAGTTGTTATTCCGTGCCGTGTTCGGAACTCGGGCGAAGCCCAATTCGCTTTTTGTGTGCATACATGTATGGTAGTGTATTAAGTGCGCACGAGAAATCGCCAGACCACAACAGACCCGAAGCCGCACGTTGCGACATACTCCCAGACCTTTGTGAAGAAAGGTCCGGGGAGTGGACAGCGAGTCCGACGGAGGACCGAACCACCATCGGAACCGCCCCTAGCAAAGATGCCGAAAAGAAGGTGGATCGCACGGTGGTCAGGAGACCCCTGTTCCCCGCATGTGTAAGGCCTTCATCAAGGAGGCCAGAGCACGAGGTATTTATACATCCGAAAGCCCGCTGTGCAGGAAGACCAGTGTCGACTGGTTCCTTTCGGCCGACACCACGCCGCCCCTGCGCCCGCGGATCCGTTGTGAAGGGAGGGACAGGTCGAGTACGGCCCAGGCCCATCCCTTACCGCCCCGACCAACGACCCCAAACCCAGGCAGGAACGAAGGCCGAGCCCAAGAGGAGGCGCACTCGCAAGAGGAAGCCCCAAGCTGTGGCCGTCCAAAGCTGCCACCCTCCGCAACAGGAGACCGCCGTGACCGTGGTGCCCGAGTACCCACCCAGGCTAGAGACCCGGAACACGCACGCTCACCAAGACGCATACCAACTCACCACATACCGCAGACACCGACTCCAACACCACGGACCTGTACCCATCTGCGTGGGGACCGAGGCGCTCCGAAGGGGAGCGGCGCCAGCGCGACGAGCCCAGGGTCCACGCTGACGATCTCAGAGATCTTCAGGGAGGAGCTGAGGGCGATCGTGAAGGATGAGCTGTCCAGAGTGCTCAGGGACCCGCGCATCTGGGCGCAAATCATACACGCACGGGGCCAACCAACGGGGAGCCAGTGATGGATCGTGACGAGCTCAGGGTCGCTTACTGGAACCCCGGAGTCGGTCTTCGGCTGCTCGCTCAGCAGTACGACATACATGTCATTCTGCTGGGCGAGACTTGGCTAAGGCCGACGCAGAGCCTCTGGCTACCGAATTACGTCGCGTATCGGAGGGACGAGGTGTCGCCGAGAGGCAGGCTGCACAGAGGTACGGCTGTGCTCGTTCGGCGGGACGTCGTCCACGACGAGCTGAGACAGGGCCCCTTCACTGACATGGGCCCGACTGGCATACTCGTTCACATGGCGGGGGAGGAGTTCAGGATCTACGCGGCGTACAGACATCCCGGGAACAGATTTGACCTAGGTGATGTCCGCAACGTGCAGGGGAACAGCGGCCAGGTGTTGTTGGTTGGCGACCTGAACTCCAAGCATCCAGCTTGAGGATCCGCCGTCACGAATATCGCTGGCTTCAGCCTGCAGGAGGATCCGGAAGAGCGCGGCTACACGGTATAGGACACGCCTACACACGTGCCTACGGATCCCCTGCGCACCCCGGACGTTCTGGACATCGCCCCACACCAGAACCTCAAGGCCACGGTCAACATCGAGTTACTATACGACCTCGTCACACTTGATTCCGGAGCAATCCTTAGGGAAGGAGTGCAGACCGGAGAGAGGTTCGACTGGCCCGTCTATAAGGATAGTGCAGTCGACTTCACCATCGCCGGGCAACTGTCTACCCCGGACACTCCTAAACACTACGGAGCGCAGGCACGCGCCGAAATGCTCGCATCACATCTACACACACAGTTCTCACCACACCCATAAGGGATGAACAGTTCGGCTTCCGGAGCGGCCACTCGACCATGCTGTAACTGACGCGGGTAATCCACCACTTGTCTGTAGAGATGAACAAGGGGAGACACTCTGTCGCGGTCTTTCTCGATATGGAGAATGCCTTCGACAGGCTGTGGCACCCGAAACTCCTGTACAAGTTGGTGGACGCCGGCGTCCCGCTGGCGTTTGTGAGACTAGTGGCGTCATTCTTGGAAGGTAGGACCTTCCGGGTAGCGGTGGAGCGGAGACACTCCTCGGTGAAGGCCATACGTGCCGGAGTGCCACAGGGCAGTTGCCTATCCTCTTGCCTGTACGCGGCCTACACCAACGACATCCCCACACTCAATGATCCTTCGGGAGAGGGTGATGAGGATGTATGTTCGCGCTGTTCGCTGACGACAGCGCATAAGTTACCTCGTCCCGAAAGCCGGAGCTCGCAACTGGGCGCATGCGGCGCATGCTGGACCGGTTGCCGGAGTGGCTCGACAGGTGGCGCATGTCCGTCAACGTGGATAAGACACTATATGTCAGCAAGAGGCGCTCCATGCCGGGGCGGTTAAGGTTCAGAGGCCAGGATGTGTCTTGGGAATCCCCAGTCGTGTATCTCGGATGTAATATCGACCACGCGCTGCGGATGGGCTCGCAGGTGGGCCGAATGGTCAACCAGGCGAGAACAGCCCGCGCTTTGCTGTGGCTGGTACTAGCGTCCGGACTTCCTACACGGACGAAACTGGGGATTTACAAGACGTATATCCGGTCACGCCTCACTTACGCCGCCCCCGCATGGTACGCGCTAACCTCCCAGGCCCAGCGGAAACGCCTGCAAGCCCAGCAAAACATATCCCTACGGGTCATCACGGGAGCCGGTCGCTACGTCCGTAACGACGTGATCGCGCGTGACTTGCGGATAGAGCCGCTGGAGGAGTTTGTGGTTCGATTGTCGAGCGCTATGTTTAATAGGGCAGACAATGGACCGTATGCTCATCTACGTGACCTGGCCCCGCTGCACGCGCGACCACCTGACGGGAGACCGTATCCGCGTGAACTCCCCCCCCGTGATCCACCAAGCGGACTAGGGACTGCGTGTCCTGCGATTCGGACGAGGATCACACATGCGCACGCATGACACACCCAATCGCAACTCACCACAGTCACAACACACCACACAACACACAGGCCCTATACAGGTCTACATTCCACCTCTGAGCCCGCAAATTCATTGCGGCCCCGTTACCGAAGGGATAGTTGTCCCCTCACAATCCCACCCGGGTTATGAGGTCCGCCTCGGTGCCCGTAGCCCTCGCAGGTCATCTGCGAAGATGATCGGGAGTAGTATAGTAGTAAAAATATCATGTTAAACAAACTATTACAATTTTCGCAGAATTTTAAGTAATTTCAAAAAATGTTTTATTTCATTATATAGGTGTTAGGAGAGAAACTGATCTGCGTAACCGATTTCTCGTTTGCTTCCTCTTACTATAAAAAAAATCTAATTCACAAATCGCTATGACACAGCATTAAAGTCATATCAGTGAGATGTGTCATTTCATGACAAAGCATCGTGTTCTCTGTGTCACGTTCAGTTTAATGTATTTTTTTACAGAAATTTTTAATTTTTTTATATATAATTTTCATAAACGGTTTCAATTAATAAAACACTACGAAATACAAACTACGTATAAAACAGGCGAATGTTCTATCAAAAGCTATTTAGGCTTAGCCCGATATGATGATATCCGAAGGAAATTACTTGTTAAGTATTGTGACTCTTACTGTTCTGCTTAAATAAAATATGTCTCTTCAAGAGATAGATTTTTTCTTTGTGACCTGCTCACTTCCTTATTTTGTAATGTATTTAAAACTTGTTTTAAACAAGGTAATTAAGACAGTAATCAAGGAATTTGGTTTTCTAAATATAACATATTGTCTTGTAAAATAGCATGTACTTTTACTATGATGTGGTATTACAAACACTTTAATATCACGATGAATCTCTCCCATCTGCGGGAGAAAAGGGGTCGGCACGCCTATCGCCTGACAAAACCTGATGGAAAGAATGAAAACCACAGCCAGACAGCTTAGCGACTCCACGGGATTCAGCGGACATATAAACTCTATGATATGTTCACCAGACCCTCGGGAACTACTTTACTAAACTAGTAACATCGTCATCATTGTCAGCTCTTGTCTTTCCATGAACGCCAAGACGACAGATCTACGCATATCTCCATCTCCACTAGCATAATGTTTTGTAATATTTCTTTTGTTTTATGCATCTATTTATCAGTGCTATAAACAGGCGTATACATTTCCTTATTTATACTAGAACTAGCGCTCCGCTCCAGCTTTAACTGTAAATTACAGGGGCTAATTTATACACTAAAACCTTCCACGGGAACCGCTCCATCCCAAATAACACAAAAATCCGTTAAGTAGATTTTGAGAAAATTTTAATCGAAGAAGATAGTATCAGTAGGATAGGATATTTACTACAGGTGAAAACTGCTAAATGGCTTCTGGTTATATTAAATTTTGTGACTTGTTGTAAAATATAAAGCTGTAAGTTTCCTAAATTTCAAAAAAATAGTAGGCACTATTAAGTTTGGTTGTCGCATAGTGGTTTATACTGCTCTCTTTTTTCTTCATAGATTAGGGCGGTATTATGTGAGCGGGATATACCGATTCCGTTGCATAGGAGGATGTAGTGTCACACACCATGCAGGGCACTACTGCTTCCTAAAAGTTTTCACAGGCCCTTGACGCTCTTCTCGCCTATTACATATAACATGATGTGACAAAATTTTCAAATTATAGGAATTTAAAATTGTATCCTTAAAATAGTATATACATACATTTATTGAAATGAGTAACCTATTACATTAAAATACAAAATATCCCTATGCTGTTTTCTCACAAAAGGCTTTCACTTTAGGGCTGGAATTATTTACAGATTCTACAAGTTTCTTGATTCCTGGATATTTCTCTTCCATGTCTGGCATTTGTAAGACCATCTTGAATCCGTCTATCAAACCCCCTAACATGAAGTCGGCCCATGTGAGCTGAAAACGACAAAACGGAATATTAGCACGTGAATAAAAGCAGAGACAAAAGTTCGATGATATTGTAATAAACTTGACGCATAACAAGTATTTTTAAACAATTTTCACTATTCATTATAATTTCTAAATTTAAGACCTGTTTCAATTTCTCATGATTCTTCCATTTTATTCATCAATGATGCTACGAAATTCAAGAAGTGACACAATACACTCCATCACCAATGTCCACCGATAAAAAAAACAGGTGTTATAGTGAGCATCTCAAACCGTCCATAAAAAACTGTGCAACTATCAAATTATGCACTTTTCAAAAACAACTTAAACACATGCGCGTAAAGTTGATGATATGTTTAAATTTTGTCACTTCTTCAAGGTAGAATCTGCATTGTAAAAACGACTTAAAATCATACACGTTAGGTAGACATTGCAAAAAATATGTTTGTGTGTACACAAACATATTTTTATATCATCATATCATATCATGGATGCTTTACATTTTACAATGACAGTTCAGTATAGAGTCGTATTTTGTATTGTCGTATATTTCTGTACATCAATGGCGATGTGATAGTATGTTAAATTCGTTGTAGTTTTTGCTGCGACGCCCTACACGCGTGGTGGGTTAGAGCTTATAGAGTTTAATATCAAAGTAAGAAGGACTAACTTATTTTTAGTAAGAGATCCCATGATGCATTGCAGCGGAATTGGGCCAGCACGACCGGGGAGGTGCCTCTTGCTCACATATTACCGGCATAAAGTAGTTTGGGAGTAGCCCGTGGCCCATTGGGGGCAAGGTGAGAAAGAGGGCAACGGATCGGCATAGTAATTATGCTGATGTTCATGGGCGTCGGTCCCATTGAATTAAGGGAAGGTAGGCAGTACGTCTGCGTAACGGTTAAGCGGACGCCTATGGACGTTGGTAGTCGTAGAAAGGCTATGATTTCTCGTTTGTCCTACAATACTATTAAAGAAGATAAGAACTGGACCAAAAGAACTGTGCTAAGGACTGTAAAATGTTTTCAAATTTGATCACTTTTGGAGTTTTTAAAGAACACAAACATTTTATGTTGGTATATAAGTAGTGATACTCCCCGGCTTCGCCCGTGGGTTACAATAAAAATAGACACAAGCACCTTCCTTGGAAGTCGGTATATCCATTGGTGAAAACCGCATGGATATACGGTCAGCAGATTTTAAGACAATTGATCATATGGAGACCGAATTTTGGAGACTATGTTTTATAATAAATAAAAATTACCCTTTCTAGAGCCAAATGTCCGTCGTTCTTGAGGATCACAGCGCCCAGTCTCTCGAGGGCCTGTGGACAGAACCCCTTCGCCGGAGTTTCACGTTTCTCTTTTTTCTCTCCTCATTGGTCTCACTATGAACGCTTCTCGCTCCTATGGAAGGAAAAACCGCTCAAATGTTAATAACCTTTCATGACATTTAAAGACAATACAATTAATTTTAAACATAAGCTTGAAGTAAATAATTAAGAATACATACTCTTCCTTTTTGTATTTTTAGTTTTATCTACAGATTAGTTATTTTTTAAATTTCACTTTAAAAAATTAATTTATACCACAAAACAACGTTTAGCAACAACGTGCACGTTAGTTAATTAGTTAAAGGTACTTATGGAATTCTCACTCGTTGAAATGAATCCTAAAATCTGGTCTATTTCAAAATCTTCTTCGAGGCTTTTGCCAGCGAGACCATATTTATGTCCCAGGTAACGTCCGATGGCTTGAGTTTGAGCATACATCTTACCGTCTATTTCTAGAATGGGCATGGTGCCGAAAGGCATAGCTAGAAAAAAAATTGTGGAACATAAAAAATAAAAAATTAGGAAATATATTAATTCTAAAATATTAGAAAAGAATGAGGCTTGTCATTTTTAAAAAATAAGAATATCAAACGCTTGGCGCCTGCATGGTTTTTAAATAGAGTTTTTTTCTACTTTTTTGTCCATTTTGAAAAACTTTTGAAGTGTTTACACTACTTATTTACGTAGAAGCACTTACATGGTTTAAGCGTAGCCCATTCTTCTTTAGTCACGCTATGGTCTTCAAATTCGATATCAAGGTTTGAAGTCGAAGTAGTGTAACTTTTGGCATGATTCTGGAAGAGGAAAAAATATTTGTAAAGAATGAAAACAAACGAAATGTCTCCTTGTCCCGTATGTAATAAAACTATTGACCACCTTGCTGAACATGGGATTCGGCGGCCTTTTCTATAGATAATAGTCATCAGCTCTAGACACCTTATAGCGTATACTTAGCATATACATAGTTACTAGGTAATTATAGCAGTATGCGCAGACACAAGTGTACTCTCAACTCCCCTATTCCAATAGGTTGGCAGTCCGACACGATCTAATGGAAATCTGCCGCAGGATCAACGTCTTAACGTGCTCTCCGAGGCACCGGAGTATAACTGAACTTCCAGACTTTGGACTGTTATAAGAAATGAAACAGTTGTAGGTCTGACTCGGGACTCGAACCTTTGGCCTCAGGATCTGCGGTGAAACTTGTTCACCGCCAGAACACGAAGACTAGCGCAATACTAGGTAAGTCGTTTTTAGATAGTAAGTATATAAATTGTTAAAACCTGTATAGTCTGGTGAGCCTTGAAAGAAATGAAGGCTGTACAAAATATTTGCAGGTATAATTTTAATTTTCAGTATGCGCCACTGCGCATATTGAAGCAGCCAATAGCGGTTTAGCGTTATTGATAAGAGGTAGAGCCACACTGCATTGCAGCTGAACGGGACCGGCACGACTGGGGTAAGTCGTGTGCCTTTGATACCGCTGTAAAGGGACAGCAGGACAGACAGGGCGTCGGTTGTCTTGAAAGGACTCCGACTAATGATCTGTTCACGTATACCAAACGTGTATCTAATAACATGGAATAACTTTACTCTATGCCTATATAAATATAATGTCATGTTTTTCTATAACTACAAAAATAGCAAATAGTAGGTTATAGACGTGAAGGAACCTTATAAAGGAAGCTGTTATGTATTGAGGTACATAACAAGCTTCCTTCATAAGCTTTCTTTACGTCTATACCTATGTAAAATTCTCAATAACGTTAATTAAATTGTGAGAATAATCGGAGTAGGTACATAATATTGTGGTTGTTTTATAATTAGATTCTAAAAATAACGATGATTTCAAGGATGAGTTACGAGATAAAAATTACAATTTAACGAAAATAATGACTAGTCAAAAAGGTTTATTATATAACGCTTACATGATTCTGTTAGGTGAAGTAAAAAAAGCCGAGGTGGGACGTTAGTATATATATTTGCTATATTGTTGTGTGAACTGATTGAAACAAAATAAAGTCCAGCCGCAGATATAAATATAAAGACGAGAGAAAAAAAAAAAACAAAAATCTCCACTTCTAACTTAAAATTAAAAAAATAGTTATGCACATACACATGTTGTTTAGTGTATCTCTTGGCACTCGCGTTATTAAGACGAATCTAACTACACCCCGTGGAAACCCGTCAAGCCGTTTGATTGTAGTAGGGAACATAGAATACAT
>JAFELO010002414.1:0-39221 GCA_017140195.1 Eumaeus atala
GGTCTCCTGACTATCGTCCGTTCGACCTTCTTCCGTGGCATTTCTTCGGTGGTAGTTGGTCCTCCGTCGGACTCGCTGTCCACTGCCCCGACCTTTCTTCAAAAAGGTCGGGGAGTATGTCGCGCGGTGCGGCTTCGGACCTGTTGGGTCTAGGTCTCCTTTCCTTATACTAGACTATACACATGTATACAAAAAGCGCGTTGGCTTCGCCCGAGTTTGAAACACGGCACGGAATAATAATTCCGGACCGCGTTCCGAACAAGGACGAGAGAGCTGGGGCGCAAGCGAGACGGCACTTTCACTCCCTCACCTTCCGGCATATGTTGTTATATGTTGTTTAAATGCAACATTTAGGTCACCACAAACTACCTACCTATATAGAAACACTACGTAGATTCTACTTTACGACAGAGTCTTCGCCTACGGATATGGAGGAAATTGGGTACAAATACTGTAACACGGAAATGTTATGTTATTAATCCTTATTAACATTAGATTACAACATAACATATTGAATATTTTCATTAGAACTTGTAGAGTTCATGAAAATGTACACTCTTGAATTTTTCATGGCATTCAAAAAAGACGAACAGCATCTGATTATATGTCCGGCAGCTGGCTATTACTTAATAGGCACCTTATGGACTTATACGTATTATATTTATTCTCTATTATAACTACACACACAAACTTCCACAGAACGAGAGATAATTGTGCAGCCAATGGATCACCCCCCTCGTTAATCTATCGCAGTTTCAATTAGTCGCGGACATTAAATTTTTAAACCAAACGAAACGTAACATAACGACAATGCGGGCACCCTTAGAAACAACCGGTCAAGTGTGTATAGGCCTCGTACACCGTTCCTACCAATTTACGTCATCGTTCGTCGTCACTCGTCGCATTCATCAGTCTTTCTCCCTTGTTCTGTGTAGGTAGCAGGTACAGAACATGTCTATTATGGGTCCTAGGTACTATCTACGTATAAAACTTTTAGGGCGTATGTATAACTCATTTGATCAAAGCTGAAAGAATTACAAATGTAAATTTGAAATAAGAACCAGTGATATAATTATAATTGACCAGTTATCGGGATTTATTCCTTTATGAGTTATACTGTACCTACAGTATAATTCATGTCTTTACTTCCTCATTCTTGTCAAATTTAATGAATACATAGGTATAAATAATAGGCCAATGGTAGCTACCCTATACTTTATAATATATACTACTCAAAACATAATAAGGGCCTGTAGGATTTATTGATGTATCATATAAATAAAAAAGACATTAACTTGTTTAACTTAAGTAACTACAAAATAATGTTATTGATTATAATGTAGGCTAACAATTGCTTAAAATAATGATCATGAATAGTTTTTTTTATGTTCATAATAAAATTGGCCACTTTGAATGAAAAACATGAACAAAAGAAGTCACCGGAAAAATACAAACTACTGTTCTTGTCACTTTACTTCTTCTTTTTAATAACGAGTATGTCCTCCTCACTTAGGAATACACTTCAGAAGCCTCGTATGCATAGTCTGGATTAAATTCCTCACGATTTCATCTGGAATCTCCCCCCAAGCGTCTTTTAAAGCGTCAATCACCTGCTGTTGGTTGTAGACCCCCTGCTCATTCTCTCTAACTCTTAGTTTCAATTGGTCCCACAATTGCTCGATCGGATTTAAATCTGGACTGTTAGCTGGCCGTGGTAATGCCGCATACCCGCAATATGAGACCCTTCCAGGACAGTTTGGGTTGATCGAGCAGTTCAGGGCATTATCTTGCATCAGGATGAATCCAGGCCCCGATCGCTGTGCAAATGGGATCATTTGAGGCCTGATGATGTCATCGATATAACGGTATGCAGTTACGGTACCCGAATTTAAGATTGTGGGCTCGGTTTTACCGTGTAAATTAATCCCACCCCCAAACCATTACGTTGGGACCACCGAAACGGTCAACTTTGTGAATCCAGGACTCCGAAAACCGCTTGCCGCGTCGTCTCCACACTCTAACACGCCGATCATCATTAAGAAATTTTAGTTTGCACTCGTTCGTAAAGAAGCAACTCGCCCCACTGATTCATCCCCCAGTTCAAATACTGACGGGAGAACATTAGTCGCACGTTGAATCCTGCTCAGAGGAATTCGAACAACTCGTCGTCTTGACGTTTACTGGTCTTCGTGCAATCGATTACGTATAGTTTGCTCACAGACACGGGTACCCGTCGTCAGCTGTAGGTGGTGTTGTAACTTACGGGCCGTTACTGTACGATCACGACGAGCACTTAGTTGGATGTGCCGATCCTCATGAGTCGTTGTTATGCGAACTCTACCTGAACTAGCCTTACATCAGTGGCAACACTGCCAGTGTCTTGGAAGCGATTCCATACACTTTGGACAGCTCTTCGTGAAAAACCCAATTGCAAACCCACGTAACGCTGAGAACGTCCTCCTTGAATCATATATGGCTCTGGTTGCTGTAATTGTATCCATGTGCCTTCGCACTGGCATGATTAACGCGAGATGATCAACGAATCAATTAAAATTAAAAGTAATATTTTTTACTAAAATAACCGAAACAAGCTAAGAAGACAATCAAAGAAAACATAAGAATAACGTCCAATTATTACTTTCAAATTAGGAACACGAACACATAAAATAAAAAGGCATAAAAGAGATCAAACACCAAAGAGTTCGTAATATCAATGAAATTTTAATTTTTTAGTAAACTGAAGTAACTGAAAATTTTGTAAACTGAAAGTAATTGAAAATTTTGTAAACTGAAAGTAACTGATAAGTAGAATATAATGCTACTTATCAGTCACTTTCAGTTTACTAAATTGCACTTAAATGTAAATAAACTAGTGGCCCTTTTTTTGTTTTGAGGAGTATATATTGAGGTTAAACAATTTGTGCCCTTATTAGTTTTAATCACTGCGCGATTGTCATAATATGCGCATATATCTACGTCAATGAATTGCAAAATCCAACAGTTGTCCTCGATCTCAGCTTGAACCTTCTACGCCTTCCTGAAAAGAGGGTATACCTGTACATACACATTTATAATTATAATAACATACATAACGTTACACATTAAATACATAAACGTTACCTTTTTTCTTTTGAAGTACGGAACCCTTATAATATATGATTTAGTCTTTCCAGGTCTACATAATACATTACTCGATGAGAAATACCAACTCACAGTTGGTCGATTTTTAAAGTTAAAAGCTAAAGACTTGTCATCAAATCTTTTATAAAGATAAGCGCGATTTGCACACGAAGGCTCCCGTGCACATATATTTCTTCAGTGCTGGCTTTCTTGTAAAAGCGCCTGCGAGGATTGCGCGTGTCGAGGCGAACCTCATGGCCCGGGTTTGTTCGCGAGGGGCACCTAGGTGTGGAGGCCATATGGCCTGAAGGTGGGGTTGGGACCGCGGCCTACTGGCCTGCAGGCGTGATGGGTAGTGTGGTATGATGTTGTCAAAGTGTGGTGTGGGTTATGTGTGTGTGTGTGAATGATCCTCGCCCTTATTGCCCGAGCCGAGGACCCTTCTCCGCCTGGTGGAACACGGGATATGAGTTCACGCCGTACACATTAGGTACCCTTAAAGAAAAGGCGAAAGGCAAGTCTGTAGTGTGGAAGCCCCCTTAAATTATCTGTAATTATTTCAACTGTCTAGCTCTCATGGTAAAGGACAGTGAAACCTTGGTTATAGTACAGAACCCAAAAAAACTACAACAAAGGATAATAATGAAAAATATATTGTAGTTGTTATTAATGGTATATTTTGTTTAAGCTGCAAACAATAAATTATAAATATAATTTGTATAAATAAGTTTTGTAAGACAAGAATTGTAAAAATAGTGACAAGTGCACAATACAAGGGTTATCAAAGGCAAGTTATGTTTAGTGATCTTAAGAATATAATATTATAAATCTTATCACATATTAAATTTATAGCTTCGTAAACAATATATCAAATGAATTCAATGTCGTAACAACAAATCCAAATAAATTGCACATCACTACAAAGGTTACAGTGACTTTACTTAAACTAAGACATTATTCATAAAAGTAAATATTATATGTTACGAAACTGTGAGATTGTAAAATGTAAAAGAGACTTTAAAATATTGCTTGTAAGATATATGGTCTATAAAAATAATATCAACTCAAAGTAAATGCTGGATTTCCTTGTTAAAACTCTCTATCCTTATTTACATTGCTTATTCCACTGTTTAGTGAACCATAGTAAAATATAGTAAATATAAGTTAGTTATTTCTTTAAGTCGTATTAATTAGGCTAATTACAACATTTATTTATCTCGATCTAAATGATCCTACTTTGTGATGATAATTAATCACTGGTATTTTCAGTCCACTAAGATATTACTCTACTAAGTATATAGAGATTGCAAAGTCAGATCATTCTAATAATAACTTAGATGTAGTCTGCCAGGTAACGTCTTATCGCCGATAACGACCAAGATATGTCCCACAGTTGGGACATTTGTGATGAACATCCATGCAGTTGTCAATGCAGCATGGGATGAGGCAGCATCCACAGATACAACTGAAAAATTATATTATTATTATTACTGTACATACTGTATTCTCTTTCCACGCCTCTCTGTTTAGAGCTAGATTGGGCCAATCCTTTCATAAGCTCATTAAAAATTATATGGTGTCAATAAATATAAAAATGTACAAAACCCAATTATTTTTTTGTCAAAAGAATAAATGAATAGTCAATTAGGTTTATTACACAAAAGATTACATTTTTTGATTAACAAAACATTTTTTATCTCTGTTAAAAATTTACTCTCCCATGCTAATTGCTAATGTCGTCTTCTCTTAAGTACCTGTCGTGCACGTGATACCGCCTTAAAAGTGATCGCAATGCTGTAACGTTTCGTGTGGTTTGTGAGTAGCCCATAGTGCTGGCCCTATATATGGATAATTACTGCCGCCCATAGACATCTGTGTACATGCTACGGACATGGTTATGGGCGGTGTTGACTTCTTTTCCTCCTCCCCTTCAATGGGCCACCGGCTGCTCACAAACCGGAATAAACGCATAGTTGTCATTTTATGGCCTTATCATGTGAGGAAGGGGCAGCACAACACTGTCTCTTACTAAAATTCATTATTTATAAAAAAAAGCCGTGATTAATCCCTCCAGGAACTCATTTATAGTTCATGTCATCAAATCCAGGTAGAACCACATTCTTCTTTGTCTGTTTATGCAACATTGCATACACAAACACCTTGTCTACAAATGTACTAGTGCTGAGAGTATATACTTAGATATTATTATCGAGACTTATCACCATTTAGAACTTTAAGAGAAGGCCAGGATCTATTGGTCATTTGTTTTCAATTCCCAGTTTGCAGTTTGTGGTTTAATATAGTGAGTCAACCTTTATGTATAAATTTTACACACACATTGGATTCCCAGTACATTACTACTAAATTACAAACACTATAATATATATTTTTCTTATAAAGTGACTCAAAATCTCGTGTGATAGAAACAATGACATTCTATCTGCAATCAAATATAGTTTATAGTCAATAGATGCATGTTTAGACACTATAAATCATTTTAATAAAATTACAACCAAACAACATAAAATTGCAAAGCAAATAACTCAACTTTTTATGTATACCAATCTCACAAATTAAATTCAGCTAAGGGGAAGAAGCTAGAGCGTGCCAAAGAAATAGACATAGCATACAAACATACACACATTCTCGAAAAACACTAGTCTTTCTGATACAGTAGGCAAAATTGTCTTATAAATTTCATAAGTATGCAAATATCCATGTACTGTTTTAAAGTTCAATAAAAAAAAGTTTTGCTTAACATGGGACAGACAGATGACGAGCACATAATGAGGATCCAAAAGTTGTGCTATGATGAATATTTTGCATAGCTGTTTTCGCTATGATTCACGAGTGAAAGGTTAGTTTTTACATATTGCTGTGTGAATGTAGCCTGGAGGGATATACATTTATGCTACGAAATGCCGAAACTAGCGAGTGTACGGGGTTTTGTGGCATCATGGTACTTTAATAAGAGGTAGTGCCATGCTGCGTAGGAGGTAGTGCCATGCATGGTGTATGACATTAAATCCTCCTATGTAATTGTATTTCGCACGACCGGGGAGGTACCTCTCGCACACTTGATATCGCCCTAAAGTGACATCTAGTGTCGCGTTTCATGCGGTTTGTGGGTAGCCGGTGGCGACTTAGGGGTGGGGGGTGAAAAGGAGGGCAACGCTTCGACATAATTATGCATTCACGGGCGTCGGTAGTCGTTGAAAGGCTCCGATTTCTCGTTTGTCCCCGTACACTATTTGAAAAAATCATGGTCGGGTAAAGTGAAAATGTCTTATTTATTACCTACAAACATGTAGCTAGGTGTCCAAGTAATAAAACATCTGCCACAGCTAATTATAAAACATTAAAATAAACAATCAGTAAAAACAAAACTAAGCAGTGGCCAGCCGCTGCCACTTCTATGGTTGAGACCACTGGTTTACAAATCTATTCAGTAGTATTGGTGTGATTGAGCAATTAAATCATTATTATAACACTCTTCAATTATTTTTTTATTTTTAAGTTTTGTTTACATTATTCATTTACAAAAGTACCAAGATAAACAGTTGGGTGACAAAACAACCCAATATAATAGGTGTCCAATTGTTAAATTATGTACTTTGTAAAAACAATTTTAAGTTCATGAGTTTAACCTCAGACTTTGCAAAAAAATGTTTAAACTTTGTACTTCTTTCAAATATAACCTGCTTTGTAAGAACAACATAAAACATACTAATCATTTTCTTAATTGAAGTATAAATACATACCAAAATAGAGCAATTATGGCACTAGATATGTAGGCAATGAGACCTGGCTTCTTCTTCGTGACTGTGTTTATTTCTGCATGGCAGCTTGGGCATATCATATGTGTTGGTTGTGATCCAACAGGTACTACTGTTGTGACTATAGATGGTCCAGATGCTGAAATTAATTAGTTTTGTATTCTGGGCCAAAACTATTAATGTTTATTGTTACTATTATATTTAGGTGATGACTCTGCCTTACACATAGTCCCTATTCTTAGAATTGACTACAACTATATGAATATGAATTTTAGAATATTTTTATCAATCACATGCAACAGACTTCACATTATTGCTAATTAAAGTTGTACAAACTTAAGGCTGGATAAATTAAGGCAGACTCACAATTATCCAGATACCATGATATGACTGTTCAAAACTTGCATGCATGGGTTTATCCTGATTCTTATTTATTTTAATATCTAATGACAGCTTTCATCAAGTTACTCTTAAGAGCACCTGTCACAAAAAGTGGCAAACATTTTTTAAATAAGTTTACTATATTTGATGAGGAAGGCTTTTTATTTTATGACTATGATTTTCATAATTCTGCAATTGAAAATATTAATTTAAATACATACTCCCAATATGGATTTAAATTTCATAAAATTAATAGTAATATACTCATTACCGAAGAAAATTCAATAAAGTTAACTTTTAATCTGTAGTATGAGAACTCGTTTTGAATAATAAATAGCTTCCCACTCCAAAAAAAAAGTGTTACAAGGGCATGTGTTACTCATGCTGACGAATTTATTGAAGGTCAACATGCTGTAATTAAATGTTAATGTTGAACTAATTATACACTCACTAGGCGAGTACTGTGGTGTATATGGACTTGATGGCCCAACTCCACCAACAGCTTGGGAATAGCTAGGCGGGGCCGCCTGTGGTGGCTGCACACTTTGAACATTACTCCACATATATGGTGGCGGTTGTCCACCCTTTTCCATCTTCAACCTTAAAAGAAGAACATAAACAAATA
Source organism: Eumaeus atala (assembly GCA_017140195.1). Taxonomy (NCBI): domain Eukaryota; kingdom Metazoa; phylum Arthropoda; class Insecta; order Lepidoptera; family Lycaenidae; genus Eumaeus; species Eumaeus atala. The sequence goes on from JAFELO010002414.1 coordinate 7,903, forward strand.
TCGTAATACATTCGTAAGCACATTTATATGAAATAATACAGAAGTTCGAGGTTCTATTTTTAGGTATGATTAAACCTTCGCGTAAAGCACAGATGTTACCTTAGGTCTACTCGAGTTTATCTCTGTGAAATCTAATTTATGGGTTCTGTAATTGAACTGTATACTTACAAAGTTGAATGTTATATGAATATAATATCAGTAATGATTCAATAATTTTTAGTAATTTTATTCGTAATTAAAGAAAACAAGCAATAGCACCCGCCACTACAGTTAGACCATAACTATTTTTATTTACTTTTGTTTTTCTTCTATACAAACCCACAAATGCTCAGGAGAACGAGTATTGCCAATTAAGCAATAACTATTACATTGACATTTCGATAGAAATGTAAAGTATATTTTATAATTTGATTATTTAAGTAAATAATTCACTCTTATTATAAACATATATTGTTCACAATCAAATTTCAATCTTGTGAAAGTCTTAACATGAAGAAAATAACAATTATATTCTATCGTTAAAACTCCCAACTATTATAATTATTTAGCCTACATTATGTGAATAATTAACAAACGATACTTAAAATATTATTGAATACAAAGAATTTCTTAAAGTTAGTTTGTATGATCGTTGATACTTGTGTATATTCAAGCTAAAACGATCCTTGTCTTTGAATATTACCAAAGAGCTATTTTGGTTACTAAATTTAGTTTGTTTAGCCAAATCTCAAGACGTGAGCTAAGTCCTTGTATTTTTTACAATCTGTTTATTTGATATCTTTAATGTGCCATAAATATCAGGTAATCAAACCCTTGATACATTAACATTAACAGCCTTTTAACTTCTCTATTAGGTTTTAATTGAGTACTCATAACGCAAGCAGTGATTCATTTTGATCCTATTTTCCTCAGTAAAATAATGTCATCACCACGCCCAAAATCACCACGTACTCCTGTTTTACCAAAGAAAGAAGACAAAGAAGAATCTTTTTGGGATAAAATTGGTACGATTGGAAGAAAGAAACGTATAAAGGAAGGTGAGTGTTTAAAAAGTATAGTAGCATTTAGTATGTGGGCTGATGTAATTAGGCCATGAACTGTTAGCTTACATATGTTATGAATAATATTTTAATTACTAGTTTGTTTTACGTCTATTATTCACAATAGTTCAGGAGGTGCAAGCAGAAGGAAAATATGCTATTGATTCTCCAGGCAGCCCTACAGCACCTGAAATACCTCCCGAAGAATATAGCTTAAGTAAGTATAATATTATAATACAAAATAAAAAATTAACAAAAGGTAAACATGCTGGATAGCAACTTTTTTTTATTTTTAATAACAGCTTAGACTTTGGAAGCACATAAAGTTTTGTAACTTTTTTTAAGTTTTGTAACTTAATTACTTCAAGTAACTGAATAGGCCTACTGCTTGACATAGGGCTCCCTTGGTGAACTATTACAATTATAATTACTACTATTTTTTTATACAATTGCATTACTAATAATTTTATTGATACTGAATAATTTATATTTTTAGATGAAAATGAAGAAAGGGCTATTATAGAACCAAGGTCTTTGGAAGATCCAAGAGTGAAAGAACTAATTCAGGTTCTGATTGACTGGATTAATGATGAACTTGCTACACAAAGGATCATTGTAAAAGATATAAGCGAAGATTTGTATGATGGTCAAGTTCTACAAAAGCTGTTGGAGAAATTAACGGAGACAAAACTGGATGTGCCAGAAGTAACTCAGTCAGAAGAAGGTCAGAGGCAGAAACTAGATATTGTTCTAAGAGCTGTCAATAGGGTAGGTTATACCAGAGTAATGTATATTTTGCCATAAAATTCAACATCACATTTTATGTTATTGAATGTATGCACATTTAATATCTGGTTGGTTGGTTGGTCTGGGTCAAGGTTCTTAAAGACTCCTTAACTTCTTGAATTGATTGACGTATCAGTAAAAGAGGAAGTGCCCTTGTATAGTATTAGCTACAAAAATAAAATTACTATTTACTATTTTATATTTAATTATTTTCAAGAACAACATAATTCATAATGTGGAATGATCGATCCAACTAAAAGTCTGAACTACTCATAGTGAGTAGTTATCGCCTATCGCCAAAAAGACCATTTGCATGAATAACTTTAAATAAATCACATTCCAAATTATAATCTACTTTTGTGTCAAAGTTAATCCATCTCAGTTCAGAAGTTTTCCAGGCTAGAATAAAAAATATACATACAAGCTTTCTCCTTTTATAATGATGGTGTTAGTATGAATGTACTAAAACATAGTGTGATATTGATATGTCTATAGATGATTATTATTATTATTACTATATTATTATTTGCATAGTGAAAATGTGTTCAACCATTTCTTTTTAAACCAATAGTTGTAGTTTCCTAATAAATTACCAATTTCCGACTGTATCATACATATTGCAGAAAGAACTTTATTTAATAACACTCAATTTAGGAATTGTTTTATTATAGAAAATTAGCAACCTTTTTTTCTATAAGATGTTGACACCACAATCTGTTAGGTTTTTTCATACTAAGCAATTTTTTTACAGGTATTGTATGGGACAGCTAAATCTGTACAAAAGTGGAGTGTGCATTCTGTGCACTCAAAGAATGTTGTGTCAATACTTCATTTGCTGGTGGCACTTGCCCGTCATTTCCGTGCACCAATCCGGCTGCCAGAGAATGTGAGTGTCAATGTGGTAGTAGTGAAAAAAGATGCACCAAATCAATTATCACACAGGTAATTTTTTTATATACATTATAGATAAAATCCTTACTAAGTAGTGAAATAGTTTTATTGAAATATGTACAACATATTTGATTATTTAGGTTTCCCATAAATGTTAAGCAGAAACATTTATATTACAATAGATCATATGTTCCATTAACAATGGTTATTTTTTTTTTCATTTATAATCATAAATTACAATAAGAAGTGGGACAGAAGGTAGATGTATTTGAAAAATTTTGGCTCTAGGGCATTTTATCTTAAACACTAGAAGAAGAAATTACCATTCACAACAACAAAGCTTGTAAATTAAATACTTTAATTAAACAAGCCAAGAAGTGGTTCAAAACAGGAAAATAATTACTTAATAGGCTGCTTGTACTTGAATATTTAATATCATTTGTTATAAACAAGCATAACCGAATGGTCCTTATTTATGTTTTAGTTTGAATTAAACTCTTAACTCAAGTAATAGGAAAAAACATCAAATAATTGAACCTGTAACTATGATTACAATAGCACTAAATTAAATAAACCGCGATCACATCCGTAAAAGTAGTTTTATTGTGATGAGTAACATTCGCGTAAATTTAAGACATTAACATTGTAACTATGATGTTTTAAGTTTATGCTAAGATTGCTCATTAAAATAAAACTACTATAATGGGTTTTATCGCATAATTGTAAACGAGTTAATATAGCAACTTCGGTTTGTGTTTAATTGTGGCCCATTGGGAGGACGGCGTAAAAAACGTTTATGTATTTATATCATATGCGGCTGTTAAGGGCGTTGATAGTTACAGAAAGGCTTTAATTGTTCGATTGTCCCCCTATATGCAAAAAAAAAAAAAAGCAATTATGGTCTTCAAAGTCGATGATAGCTCACCCAACCCTATTCGACTTAGGACTTCATCAATGAACACCAAGGTATACCATTATCATTATGATCGAACGCAGACCAGACAATTTCATCTCTTGGTTGATTAGTGGCAAATCTTTAGACTTAACCGATTTTTTAAAATCAGTTTATAAATATGCAACAAAAGTCATAACTCATTCAATTTGTCAACAGAACTTATGTTGAAGACATCACAACTACGTATGATGATTTGGGTATGAAGTGCGAGAGAGACGCATTTGATGCTTTGTTTGATCACGCTCCTGACAAACTACAAGTGGTGAAGAAGGTATGTAATTCAAAATTCTTGCGTCAGCTCCGTCACGCGGCTGGAGTTTACTCCAGAACAAACATGAAAGCTGAGTGACGTAAGCGTTAAGCTGTAGAGCCAATGTTCCTTACATCTAGTGAACAGTTCGTGATTGTTGTGAAGGAGGCACTCCGTTATCTCCACCTTCCTCATTAGGGAGCTGGCGTGAAGATGCGTTGTTGTTGTTGAACATTAGATTCATTAAAGGAAATTTCAGAACCTTTATTTAATTTTAGCGAATACTTGTTTATGATCTTACGCGACCACCGTTGTAACGAAGTTGATCACAAAGGTAGGACCAACCCAGCAAACTACGGTAAAGCGTAACATTCTTTCTATGGGTGAGGGTATCCACAGACGGAAAGCTAGATTAGTGTATATCATTCATTTATCAGTCCATACCGGCCCACTGCTGGACATAGGTCTCTTTCAATGAACGAAATGCCTCTTCCAATGAATCGAAGACGACCGATCTCCTACCGGACCGGCTCCTGTACGGAGATCGTCTTCCCGCCTGGTGAAAGGTCGACCAACACTTCGTTTTCCTAAGCGCGGCCTCCACTCCAGAACCTTACTGGCCCATCTGTCATCTGTTCTTCTGAGTGTGTGACCAGCCCATTGCCACTTCAGCGAGCTTATTCGTCGCGTGATATCGGTTACTTTAGTTCTCCGGCTTATTACTTCGTAACGAATTCTGTCGGACCTAGAAGCACCCAACATAGCATGTTAAATAGCACGTTGAGCTACCGCAAACCTTCGGATCGGTCCAAAATTACGAGGCCATGTTTCGGCCCCATAGGTCTACACTGGGAGAACGCGTTGGACTTTTGTATTCTAGCTCTGCAGTAAGTAAAAGTAAAGTTAAATACAACATGTTAAGTGTACATCTTATGATCATTTATCCGTGCTATTATGATGGGATATTTCAATTTCAAATAAGTCGGAAGTGGGAAGTTGGTGATGTTACACCCCTGTGCATCGGAGAGCAGTCCTGCACCTGGTTTCTCTCCGGTCGTGTCGGACTGTCGTTCCATCGGAATAGGAGAATAAGGGAACAGGGAGGACTCTTGTAACTATAACCTGTCCTGCGCAAATGGTAATTTTGTATAGAGATGGTCGCCGTGGCATAAATTCGGCTAGGACGACATCATTATTGTTAATCGATAGTGGTGGCCACTCAGCATTTGCCATGCCATGGTTGTACATACTCTGGGATGAAAATCTTCGAGCCGCTACATGGTGATCCGGAATCCGCCACCTTGGGAGCCATTGAAGCGGATAACATTTTTTATTTAACAAATAATATATCCTTGTTACAGTCGCTTATAACGTTTGTCAATAAACATCTGAGCAAAGTAAATCTGGAGGTAATGGATCTGGATAATCAATTCCACGACGGAGTATACTTGTGTCTCCTCATTGGTTTGCTCGAGGGGTTCTTTGTGCCGCTGTACGACTTCCATCTGACGCCGCAGGACTTTGATCAAAAGGTGCACAACGTGTCATTCGCCTTCGAGCTGATGCAGGATGTGGGACTCGCCAAGCCGAAGGCTAGACCTGAAGGTATACATATTGTATATATTTTCTGTAGTATAGGGATTACAAACGAGCAATCGGAGCGCTGATACCGGCGGCTACTGATTCTCATAGAAGTCCGCACATTTGTCACGCAGACTTCCTTCTAACGAGCTACCGGCTACTTACTGTTACTTAACGGAGCTATCACGGGATCAGAGGTAGCCAACCGGTCGTGCCGGCCCAATTTCACAGCACTGCAGCATGTCACGACATGTTAATAAACTTAAATTATGAAAATATTTTTCTTCATCGATCCCGCCATTCAGTCTTGTAAATAACCATTGACAAAAGACAGTAGCAGATTCACAAAGTGGCAACAACGTTGTGTATGTGCCTAAATTTCGACATGAAGTTGGAATACTCGACGACCGGCTGGCTCAGTTGGTGACGTGGCGGTAAGTCCGCGTGTTACGCCGGGTTCTATTCCCGCCTAGGTCTTGGATAATTTTATATGTATTATATGTATTTCTATAATAGAAAGTATTAAATATATAAAAATCTTAAATATATTTACGTTGTCTATTACCTGTAACAGAAGTCCTTACTACGGTACTTATCACAGGTCTCAGCTTGCGTGGTGTGATATGTCCACAGATATATAAAAAAAAGATAAACACTCTTTATTGCACCTGTGGAGTAAGAGAGTATTCCGTTTAGCAAACATCGAGCAGAGTATTTCTTGGCATATCTTTAACATAGCACAAAAGAAAAGATTTTATCATGCTCCTATAACACAACCACTCGACATTCGCCCACACAGCGTGACGTCACTCGTGATTGTAAAAGGTCACTTCTTCTATTTATGTTCATATCAGAATTATATTCCGTGATCATTCACATTGTGTGAAAAAATCCTAATTATATGTTGTATATTATTGTGAATAAACTAGAGCCACACTAGGGCGGTGGTGGTGGTATGAGGTCTTAACCTGGCAACATTATTTCTAGAAAATATCTTACATTCCCTCATTTTACATACATGTATGTGTATACAAAACCGTCTCAGTTAGTGTTGATAATAATACCAGTGGGTAGGTATCGAATGGTATAAATACCCCCTAAGTAATGGTTGTTTGGTACATGCGAAATAAAAAACCTCAATTGCTTTTTACCCATAACACAAGTCTTTATGGTATTGTAGGTAAAGTTAAAGCTTTATCCATCGAGTGACGCCATCATTTGTTTGAATCTATAATAAAAAAGGTTTTGTCTGTTGCGGCCGAAACGGTAGTACAATTAGAACTATTTAAATTCATACGTGTTTCTTTTGTTTCAGATATTGTGAATCTAGATCTGAAATCTACACTGCGAGTGCTTTACAATTTATTCACAAAATATAAGAATATGGCATAATAAAATACTAGTACAAATGTTTTTGTCTAACAATGTAGTGTTACTAAGTGAAAATGTGTAATATTAACATATTTTAATATATTAATATCGAATATATTTATTAACAATCTACCTATACAGTGCCTTTAATGTATTTACACAATAAATTACTAACAAACTCCATGCATTTCGTTTTTTTTACTATAAACTTGGTGTGAAAGTGCTAGAGAGTATAAAGTGAGAGACCACACTTACTTGTTCCAACGTCTCGTTTGAAATAATTATCGAACTGTTTCGTTACGTGACTGCCGACTGTAGACATTTGCACAAGCAGATGTTCTGAAGATGCCTTCCTTTCATCCTGTAGCTACGAGGAATGTTAACCGCAAGAAACGCGTCGACAAATCATCTTTTATCTCGCGGCGCTATAGTTATGTCCCAGGACCTGTACACTCGCTTACTCTTTCCACTTCGTCTCTCGGTCCCTGGTGGGGGCCCGGGGAAACTAGATCGGCGCATGTGGCCCCTACTAGTAGGATTAACCGCGGCCCGTCCGAAAAGCTGCTGTGTGCAGAAAAAATGTTCTGCGTTATATGACGGAGCCTTGAAGTAAAACTTCTTTATAGGAGCTTGTTTGACTTTGGGAGTACGCTTGTGATTGAGTGACCAATAATACTCATCAATACGAGGCCAACAGAAGTTGAGAGGGAGATATAAGTCAGTAAAGAAAGAAATAGCTACACGGAAGTTGAGATGGCGATATCAATTAGTTAGAAAGAGCTGCATTTTGTATGTATATTGCTATAGGAACAAGGATGGTAACTCTAGCTCGTAGCCAGATTGGCTTTTCGAACTCGAGGACAATAATCGTGACTAGTAGTTCGAACCAAATATGATATTTGGTCCTAATTGAGTTTCATATTTTAATCAGTTAGTGTACTGAAATTTAGTTTTTATCGTATAAGGAGACAAACGAGGAGTCGGGAGTTTTGATGACTACCGACGCCTATTCCTCCAATGTTACACTGGAAGCTTACGTGTAGTTTATGAATTCCAAACGCGACAGCGAAGTTGTCAGTTTGCAGCGGTTTTATCTGAGCCAAGTATTACTTCACCGAACGTGCCAGTCAAATCCGCTGCAGTGCAGCATGGCCCTGTCTCCGACTAATAATATTATATTGCGACTCGCAAAATGAAAAAAAAAAATTGAAATTCACAAAGAAAACACACAATTTATTTCCATATTATAAACATTTAAAAACACAATCAATAACATAAATAATTTAAAATTCATTTTTAAAATAGTCGTATCATTCTATTGCACAGATATAACAAAAGTGTAATAAAATAATAGTGAAATACTGACTGAAAAGAATACATATGTCAATTTCATTATCTCCAAGCAAGAATTGAAATATTTTACTCGTAATCGTAATGATAATATCTCTGTTTAGGTATTTTTATTACTACAAATTAAATAAAAACTACAAATATTGAATATGTCAGTGAATTAGCTACTTATGATCACATACAAGCTGCTATCGAAAAAATGTAGTGCGAAGTAAAAATATACAATATAATAATGATTTAATAAATATACCAAAAAAGTACTTCTTACATGAGGCCTATTTCAGTACGACGATTCACTTAATATTAAGTTTTTTTATTTAATCAATGTGCCGCACAACTTACTTAATATTAATGATATTAAAATTAATATTCAATATTCGTATTGCATCCACGGATATATATTTTTTCCGAGTGTGTAGAGCGCATCAAAGGCCAGGGCCGGATTAACCGTGCAAGAGTAGCAACGGGCACTGCTCTTATAGAGAACCCGTCCTGAAGAAAATTCTAAATTGCCTATAGTAATTTATGTGATATTAGTACTGAAATGACAGCAAACCAAGTGCCTCTGAATAGAATACTACAGGCCCGGCGTTAGCTTATTCCGGCTCTGCTTAAGGCGTTCTCGCTGTCGCCTCATACGTGAGGAGCGGCAGGTTACCACTGCAGTGAGTCAGGACACTCGTATCTTCACTTCCTTTAATTTCGTTGGATAAGGCCATGATTTTATTTACCGCCGTTATCTATATTTTCACTCAATCCGTGCATGTGGTTACTGGGAGATAGCATTTTGACATATCTTGTAAGGAACGCATGTCAAAAACTGACCTCTGTAGCCAAAAGCTTAGAAAACAGGCGAAAGTATACCTAATTGTGTGAAATCGTGGAATTGCGATGTTTAATGTCATGTGATAACACGATATCTAATTCCCGTTCGGAAGGCCAAGTTCCCCAACATTGCAAACATGGCTGATTTACCCTCGCTTCTCATAGCGACGAAATAATCATAGGCGATATTGGGCTTTACTGGTAGAAATATTTAAAAAGCATCTGTTATGTTACCTGGTCAGTGAAGTACATATCTGAATATATTGTTAAAATTGTAATAGGTATTAAAGCTATAAAAATAAAAAAATGGTCTATATTGATAGCAAAGAGCCATTGCATAAGTTATGATATATAAATATGACAATAATCAGCGCCACAATATATCGTTATAAAATTCAATTCCTACAATGTTTTTTGTTTACAATCCGAATGATGGTAATGAATGAAATGTTGAAATTGACGAACACTGTCACTAAATCAACGTGTATCAGACAGCCACAAAAGGTGCTTGATAAGTTAGATCAAGTCTATCTCATTGAAAATAATGAACAATACGACAATTCGTGGGTATGTGAAATAGATTTCAGAGGCGTAATATATCAAACAAAATCGTAAAATTTAAAGACAATAAATCGAAATCTTCACGCGGGTGAACAAAAAAAAAACTTTTATTAAAATCGTGGCCATTTTTATGAGTATTATCAATATTTATAATACCTACATTAGCGGCAGTTAACACACATATTATCCTTAGCCTAATATACGAAAGCTAAATAACTAAGTACATAATGTTTTCGCTTCAAACTTGACAACACAAAAAACACTACACGTATACACATATCATAAAAAACAATCATTAAAATAATATATTACTCTCCACGCTGTTTAAAAATATAAACAATAAATTAATAAAGCTGCCACAATAATATTCAATAATTCATTAATAATTGTGTAGCCTATATATAATGAAAACATACATAACATGTGTAATAACTACATAATTCGGAATTAAAATTAGTAATTAAAACGATGGAGACTAAACTCCATTCAGTTGCCGCTAGCTCTTCGTCTAAACTAGAGTATATTACCCAATTTATTTTATCATAATATACTCGCACTAACATATAGTAGTAATTACTAGAATAGAATGGAATGTTACAGAGCGTAATAACAATGGATACTGTTAAAATACTTTATGTTCATAAACTTTATAATACTTATAAAAAATAAACGTGAAGTTAAGACTACTTTTTGAATCTTTTTAATTACTTTAAATAGTTTACAAAAATAATATTCATGTTTTGGCATTTGATATTCGATAACGTTTAGGAATAAAAAGAACTTTTAAAAACAAATTGATGACACTAACTACAATTATTTCTAGGTTGAGCCAATAAAAGTGAAAGCAATAGACAATATGAAATAAATATATACCTAGCTTTACACCGTAATGTGTAAAAACATTCCGATGAATTGTAAAAGTGTACCGTAAGCTTGCAACTAATGGTCACGTGATGGATGATGAAAATTCAATGACGAAAATAGACAAGATATTACTTTAGATGTTAGCTTTTTGAGCCTTACATCCGCCATGTTCCAATAATATGATGGAAAAAATATGATTCTTCCAATTAAAAAAAGATATTAATTTTCCTACATGTTAAAAAGACATTGACATATAAAATTCTTGACGAAGCCTAAGGCATATCATACGCTAAGAGGAGGTAAACATTATGTTGCTTTTATAATTCCTCTCAGCATGTATCTACTGCGGATCAAAAGCAAATTGTTTATCAGTTCACCTGACATGGCTTTAACGATTCATGAACAACTATTCGTATAACGTTTTGCTTATATTTTAACCATTGCTCAGTTACCTTGTTTTGTTTACGAGCCAACAATTGTTGGCATAAATATTATTGTATAAAAAAATATGTAGGCACTCTAGAGTCAAGCAAATTAGGTTACGTGTTTTTAGAATACACAGAGATAGGAGAGTTATTGGCAAAAGTGGTTTTCTGCAGTATGCCGGAGCACACCACACGCACTCTGCCTTGAAGCCGTATGTATGATCTTCGTACACCAAAAAGGTGTATTGGTTTGATACAAAAATCTACAAGTACATCTTTTGTCAGGTACCATAAGGTACTAAACTTTTTGTCATATGACAGTATTGGCACCAAGAAGACGAAATAGTAACTATGGAAAAATATATACTAGATGAAATAGAAAACGCTATTAGAGTAATTATATTAGAAATATTATAGTTATTTCTACACGTGGCTATCCATATTCATCTAAAAATTACATTTCTAGAGATACATTACAGGTATATTACCTAGTTCATTGAAACAACACATTGAAATTAAGAGACTTTCCTAGTGATTTCACTAACAATCCTTTTAAATAAACCTGTACTATTCTAGCTATTTAAACGAGGAAAAAAATGCTACCAGATAAAGTAAGCTGCTATATTTTTTAGTATGCTATAATGCTAATCAGTTTTTACTGTTAGTGTATAAGTGCCAATGTCATATGAGCATTACTGAAGTTGCTAAGCAGAATACTACCCTTACGACTATATCAGTATAAAAACTAACTAGATACCTTAAAAGTCGCAAAAATGGGAATGTAATATACGCGGCTACCCCCTACACTACGTTTCCTAATTGACTACGTTCAGACACTTCTCATACAATTGTACAAAATTTTAAATCTAATATTAAGATAGTATTTTCGTTTCGTTTTTCGTTTGATTCTATATAAGCGGTATATGTTTGATCTTTTAGAATTTGTGTGAATATCGATGTACCTCACCAGTTAAATTAAACGTCATGTTGCATATAGAACACGAGGGGTTTGTTCAGTCAAGCCTTTCTTAGACTATATAGACCACAAACGTTCATTCAAAATATTTGGAAATAAAAAAGAAGTTTATGATAAAACAGTAACTACACAAGGTCTAGGAACCAACAATAAACTCCCAAACCGGCCCTGACTCAATAAATCTCAATATTTTCTATTTAACGACGCATTCGGCTTCTTATTCTGTCTTCAGTAGCCAAATGGGTCGGTAGATCGTACATTGAAAAAACGTCTTTAAATTTTATATCATTATATTTACACGACAGTGAATTTATATTCATGTATATGCTATTGACCAGTTGTATGTTATTGTTAAGATCCAGACAAACATATAGCTCAAATTGGTCGGCTACTGACCGAAGGTGGTGTTCGGAGTCGCCGCGACCGGCGTGTTGTGAAAGTGCAGGAGGCAAGGCAGGTATGTAAGGATCGTGGACGTGTGGCGCTCCGTTCTCTCTGCCTGCCCCGTTAGGGAACTGGCGTGATGATGTGATGATGTGTTGTTGTTATTGACCTCATTATTGCTATATAATCAATGACACCTTTGTGGAATCTAAAAAAAATAGTCCGCGATTTGTTATCAGTTTTCAGTGTAAAAACAGTCTGTAATTAAATGCTCAAGATTTGATTGAAAATAGAATAGAATTTTTTAGCACAGAAAAATAAAAAGCTTTCCGTTTGGATGAGTGGATTTCTCAGTGAGAATTTTCATTTTCAGAATATTCATCGTTATGAATTCTTTCCATAGTTAATCGATATCAACGCTATCCTGTAAATATGACTTTATTTCGCAATTAAACCACATTTTTACGATTGGATCAACCCCAGCAAAAAGCTTGCCCGAACATACATATTACAGGTGTATATCTAATATCTTTCTAAAAAAACTCTTCATTAATTTCCATTTGCCCACGATTGGGCTGAGTTATAAAACATAGCATTCGGTACGAACATGGTGTGTGTATCCGTGATGATCTCGTATACAAAATAAAATATTGCTAAATATTTTTACAAAATACCGATATGAATGTATGTACACACTTATACAATGAGATTATGCAATGGTGTAAAGCCCAGGCCAAGCGGGCCATTGCCTCAATTTGAAAGCCCCCAGACCAGGACTTACCTATATACCACAAGGGGCAGACGAGCAGTCGGAACCGACTACGGACTTCGCCTAGCATCCGCACAACCAGAGGTCGTGTGGCTGCATTGCCTTCGCTTCCCCTGGCAAAATATCACTAATTTAAAATTCACGGAAAGAGCTCAGCCGATGCAACTTCGCCGCCTAAATTCGCCACCAAATGTATTTGCTTGCGTATGCTACGTGTTCTTCCTACTGTCTAGGGAGGTGGAGGACTCCCTCCGGAGTATCAGCTTGAGTTTGTCGTCCTCCTCGAGGTCTTCCTCAAGAGAGACGGCCCGGCTGATTGTCCGGCCCGTGGCACGCGCCTTCCACGCTTCTAGTCTCATGACCTGCCAAACATAAAACAAACGTTATGAAAATATCCGGCAATAAAATGTAAGAGAGCCGATTTCACAAGTCACGATTATAGTGTCAACTACCTAATCGAGAGATTAACTGCCACATAAATGTTTCACATTATAATTTTCATAATAGGCCAATTGATACTTTCGCTGGAACTTGTGAAACTGGCCCTTGACGTTATATCAAGTAACTAGCAAATATGAACATTAAAATATATCAAAACATTTCTAACAACATTTAAAAAAGGATTCCCCACCTACTTTACAAATCTGAATAAAAAGGATTATTTAATTTACACAATAACAACCAATATATATCTTAATATAAATGTAATCTTCCAAATTGTTGATTTGACTTCTGTTTAACGTTTCATACATGTCGTAGTCGTTTTGTACCAATAAATAAAGCGTGTCGAAAAGGCCGATAATGGTTCATTTTATTTCAATAAGGCTAACTTTATTGAATATCGTATAACGTGGAACTCATTCTGGCGCAATTTCAGAAGCTAAAACGCTCTGTTTTCGAAAGTGCCTGACGGTAACGAGATACAGGGATTTAGACAATCCAACCGCGACATAGACATTAAAAAAACGCCTGTAAAATCGTAGACTACTTGTTTTCTTGACTCCTTTTTTAAATATATTATCTACAAATTGACATCACAACTAAATACTCCAGCCATAGTTCGAGAGTACTGCAGATCACATAACACATATAATGAAAAGGGAGCTTTGTTATTACGGCTAAAATATTAAAATAATATGAGGAGCCTTAACAAAGAATCTCCCTACGGAACTAATTGACGCACACACATACACAACTAAACATAAAACATGACATCAACTACAATTTAAATACTACAGGAGTTTGGAATGAAAAGCTCTTTTTTGCATTAAAATGCAATTAAAATGAATATTGAAAAACTCTTGTAACAGATTTTAAAGAAGATTTAATTAGCTTCTTACGACATAAACGACGATATTATAACAACAAGCATATGGTAAGTTAGCAATAAGGTAAATTTTAAACAAAATACAATCAGGCCCATATTGGATATTATATATATATATATAAATTGGTTATTTAAAAATATTTGAAATCTATCATAGAATTTGTTAAGTTGAACGCTTCATATTTCGCAAAGTAAGTGACGCTGGGTGCATAACAAGTACCCGGTGTCACTTACTGTCATTCGCGATATCAAGGTAAGTTTAACTAAATGTCAAACGTTTGTACCAGGAACATACAAATCTACATAGAAACATACATTTAAAAATATTATTACCCTCCTGTGGCAGTAAAATCATTATTACCCTTAAATAAAGAAGTGTTTATAAAGGATAAACATTTCTTTTTTAACAAATTGTAAGCATACACAGCTAATATTGATGTCCTTTAAATAACACCAATAGCTGTGCATACCACAGCAATGCGAATGACATGCATGCGTGCTGATAAACTACGTTAATATTTTTTTGCCCCGATGCAACTCTTGATGTATATGCATTCAAAAATCAAATATTTGGTACTAGCGAAACAAAAACACAAGCGCGACGATTACAATCCCTTGATAAGATCGGTAACAATGGGGAAACACAAAAAATGAGGTTAATCCATGTTTATGAGATTATATGGGACTGAGTTTAGAAATAAAATGTTGAATTTGCATCTAAAAAAAAACAACAATATAAACAATATGCGCAAATGCGTTATTGAATTATATAGAGTAGAAAAGTAAATTGAAGAAAATAATTCAATTAAATAAAAGTGGATTATTCTGAGCATGCATCAGATTCTCCGGGATTGGAATGTGCCCGAAGTGGCCATGGGCTTGCCACCTACGACATCATGGGGCTCAGTACCGTGGCTAATCGTGGGTGTTCTTGTATATCTACCGGACTTACGAGTTGTGGATGTACTAGCACACCTCTGCCTACCTCTTCGGGGATAATAAGCGTGAAGGTGCTTTAAAATTCAAGTCATTAAACTCGTCAAAAAAACATTCTGTAATTTAAATTCGGCAAAATAAAACATACACTTCTTATTGGTTTCAAAAGTGGAGCGACTTCAAATTTACATTATTAGTAAAACTAGTTTCGATACCCAAAAGCAGCAAAAAGAATAACCATTATTATGTTATTTATAATTGTTAATTTACCAATTTACTAATAAAGTACGCATGTAGTCATCAGCGTGCCAACGAGTCGCGACTGACTGAGAACTGTCCGGCAATCCATCATTTATGCAAATTATTATCATTTAATGGTAATTTTACCTGAAAGTTTCCCCTTTTCATTGTTATTTCTTCATTCTTACCGCTAGCTCTCTTAATATTATAAATACAATAAAATGTCTTTAAAATATATAAAACATACGGTGCGAGATGTTAGTCTCCTTTTCAAGAAAATGTGTAAAAATAAAAAATAAATAAAAACATGGCATTAGCTTAAAATTATATTGTAATTTGTATTTATATATTCTGTTGACCTTTTCGCTACTGAAGGATGATGCTGGTCCGTGATGTTATAACATTCTAGAACTTTACAATATTAAATATATCTACCATATTACATACTTTGTACCCGTACTTTAGATCTCGCAACTTTCGATTCCGTGGAAATAACGATATCAAAAGTTGAAATATACTTTATTCTCTAGCAAATTTTAACCCCTACTTAACCATCTTGGGTATAGAAAGAATTTCCAAATACACTGAAACACGTGTTTACAATTTTTCTAACTAGACCAGCCCAACAAGTAAGTTTTAAGAGCCCGACTTTCAAATTGACGAACTTCCATACCAACTTACAATCCCATATTTCACCCTCCTAAGGTTAAGAATTTTCCCAAAGGTCGAAATCTTTGTTCATCCACTTTTAAGTTTAAAATGATTGTAGATTGTATAAAATTTTTCTGTCATACACATATC
Organism: Eumaeus atala; assembly: GCA_017140195.1. Classification (NCBI taxonomy): domain Eukaryota; kingdom Metazoa; phylum Arthropoda; class Insecta; order Lepidoptera; family Lycaenidae; genus Eumaeus; species Eumaeus atala. The sequence continues at coordinate 24,235 of JAFELO010002414.1, forward strand.
ACTTTAATTAATTGTGTTATGTGATTATCCTTGGTACTATAAAGATATCATGTAAAAAATTATTTCAGTATCAACTTGTCCGTTATAAAAAAAGTGGGCCAATTCACAGTAAAAAGATAAAATTGGTTAATTTTTCAACTACGATCAGAAGATTTACTTTCATTTACATTTTTGATACTATTCATAGACACTAGATATTAGATACTGGCTGGTTGCACATTGTTTTTTATTTTAATCACAACATTAACTATTTTCCTATGGAAGACCAGCATTCAAGATTTGTATTGGACACCGTTAATAATCTGTATTGATCGCTGTTAATACATGTAACAGATAAGACAACAAACATATAACTAAAGACAGACTATTTAAAAAAATCATTAGGTATTTAAAATAATATTTTTGTCATGCATCTTACTCTCTTATTAAAATAACAAATGAAAATACTCACTTTTGAAAGGTCAACATAATAATGAAAAAGTGATAAACGAACTTACTCGAGCCATTTCCAGGGCTCAGTTTCCGGCGAAGTGATGGGAGTCGGATACTGTGCAGTGCCAATGTATCAGACAACAGTGAAAGCCAATGTACAAAAGACAACATTGTGTTACTAATGTTTATGGTACGATATATTTAAAATAACCATCTAAATTTAAAAATACAACTTTAAAATAATGTATTACGAATTTAAATCGAAAATTAATTCCAAATCTAAAATTACTTCGAAATTGGAATTATATCGACGTTTAAATGGCTGCTAATTTAACTAGGTTACCAATTTAAATTCATTTGCCAATATAATTTAAAGGACGGCTGGTAAAAATTGGCAACTAATATAAATTTTAGGCATGTCCCAAGGCAATGGTTTTGTTACAATAAAACTAGTTTAACGGATTTTATCGCGGTTTATTAAGTCTTTTACGATCCCGAAGTTTCAGAAGCTTAACAGCTACCATGGGCACGGGTGGACTGAGATAACGAATGCCCTGATGCTTATTAAAAGTACCCGAATATTTTATATAATTAATTAGTTGTGCCTAATATGCGTTAATACGCATATTGTATCATTTTTAAGCCGCCCTAATGATGAATCAATTTTTACAACCAGTGAAATGCCACATCCCCCTACAAAATACAGGAGTGTATAAACTTGATTGTGACTGTCTCTCTTGTGTAGGACAAACAAAAAGATCAATCAAAACTCGCGTCACAGACTATATAGCAGACATTAAACACCGTCGCGTTAAAAAATCTGTGAACACACTGATGTTGGCCCCTGTCATAACATTAGATTGACACAGCACAAAACGTCGCGGAAAAATACCAATAAAATGGCTGGGAGCTTCCTTCTGCGTGGGACCCATTTATAAACATAATCAAATCAAAATCCAAACGTAACACCACACAGCTGCATGATACGATCTGCGCTTTATGCGTTGATCGGAACAACTAATTAATAAAATCATCTGGAACTTTTAATACCTTATAAAATCTGGACATTTGTCATCTCACTCCACCTGGATAATGATAGTTGTAAAGCTTCTGATGCTTCGGGATTGTAGAATACTTAACAAAACCGCGATAAAATCCGTTAAAGTACTTTTATTATAATGTGTAACATTCGCGCAAGCCTAAGAAGTTATTAACAGTGATGTTTATAATTTAATACAAACATACAAAATAACCTATTGTTTCAAGTCCTGGGTATTCTCTGCCATTATTTTTGGGCTATTTATAGCACATACAAAGAGACCTTTAAAACATTTATTCTTTTACATTTTATGAAAATTAACTATACATTATTAAGCGTCTAATCTCGATATTTTCTCATAATATATATTAAAATGTCTTATTTATTTGAAATCAAAAAATAAAAAAATAATTATAACAAAATTAAAATCATAATTTACAATGCACAAACAATAAATTAGTACAATTCGGAGTCGGTCCGGGATGGAAGCGAGTAGCAGGAGATCGATCGTCTTGGCGTTCATTGAGAGAGGCCTGTGTCCAGCAGTGGACCAATAAGGGCTGATAATTGTGATAATGATGAAACAACAAATTTAAAAAAATGTACATACAATATACGATGCCTGATATTATCTTTAATATTGTAAATATGTTAAAATGTGTTAATTCGTAATGATATTATCTTAGTAGATTAATGATTAAAGCATGGACACGAAAATTTACCAATAGCAACTTAGTTTTCTTTGACATTGTTATTATTTACAATGCATAACTTTAGTTTTGTCAAAATTATAAAACAAAGCCTGACAAGAAAAAGCATAAAATAAAACCAACTACAGATTATCGACATAGAAAGGAAAAAGAAAATTAACATAGGAAAGTATTGTTTCGTCTCATAGACCTTTAAAATTTAAACAGTTCATAACAAAAAAGGAAACATACAAGAAATCGAAGAAATACAAGTTGTCACTGAAATGTTGGTTTTTTAGACAAATCGGGCCAAAACTAGAAAGAAAAGAAAAGCAATAAAAGTATATACAAGAAAAAAAATCGCATTTTTATCAAGCCTTACGTCTGCTTTTAATTCGGCAACCAGCTCTTGCATTTCGCGAAATCTGTCCGAATCATCCATATTGTTGCTGCGTAGCTCGCCTTCCGTGGCCATCACTTCATTCTGAAAACAGTTTTCAAAACATAAAACCGACCGGCTGACTTAGTTGATAGCGTGGCGTTTTATCCGCGTGTTACGCCTTAATCATACGCATATGATTGACTTTGCAAAAAGCAAAAAAATAGTTTATGTATAATTACAGATATTTTAGAATGACGGTTCATTATGAAGTCGTGTATCTTGTATATTAATTAAAGCAACAGTTTCCACATATAAATCTGTACATGCTTTTATACGCCGTTCTGCACGTCTTAGAAGTTAAAAATAATAATAATAGGGAGATAAGGAAGAGGAGTAGACGCTCCTCGTAAGCAACGAAATTGGGCCGCCACGACCGGGGGGACCTCTCGTTCACTTGACACCAGCGTAATGTGACAGTTTCTCTGTCGCGCTTCATGCGTTTTGTGAGTAGCCGGTGGCACATTGCGGGGTGGGAGATAGGAGGGCAACGCATCTGCGTAACAATCATGCGAATGTCCATGGGCGCCGGTAGTCATCTAAAGGCTCCGATTTCTCGTTTGCCCCCCTTATGCTATAAAAAAAGAGAAAAATTTGTATGCTTGTCTGTTTGTAGACGCCTACCTTCGGCATTAATGAATGGATTTGAATGGTTTGTTTTTGTTGTATTATAGCTATAAGCTTATATGGCTCCTGCCTGATAACATAGGGTGTAATTTGTTTTGAAAACTAGAACATCTTGAACCTTTAGGTAAAGAAATTTTCAAAATGGAAGAAGACTCGTCCGAAGGGCACCAGCTCGTTGAAATTATTTCAAATTTCAATTACAGGTAGTACCCTGATGATTGCAGCCGAATTGGGCTCTCACCACTGGAGAAATGCCTGTCGACTACATCGTACCGCCGCAAAGTGACGGTTATGATGTCGCGTTTCGTGCGATTGGTGTTTCCGGGGGCCTACGAGACAAATCCCTCTGCAAAATTGTTATGCGAATGTATTTAAGCGTCGGTAATAATTAAAAATTTGCTCCCTCATTCTATAAAAAACTATATATATATATATATATATACCTTGAGTTTGAATTCCGACACCTCGGATTCCAGTTCGGCTATCCGCTGGGCGTTCTCCATGTTCTTTATATTTGCCTGCATGGATTCATATTTTGCCTAACAGAAAAATATATTTTTTTTGTAAAAGTTGTAATGAAGTTAGCTAGAATAGTAGTACCAGTACGACCAGACGAAGGTAGTGTTGGTCCTGTTAATTAACACTTTTCCCGGACTCTTCACCAAAGGTTGCCGATGCCTATTGCGGAAGCTGATGGCCACTCGTAGTGGTTTTTGTGGGGATTCAACATTATCGTGCGGCGCGAGTCCCACACACCACTGGACACTTACATGAGCAGACGTCAGCGTGAAAATGCGTTTCAACCCCAAAAAAAAGTATCGGGGCTGATGAAAATCGACAAGGTCTTTAACGTCTATAATGAATATAAAACAAAGTATATTAGTAACAGTAGAATGAGTAAGACCATACTAAATAATATCAGTGTTGATAGTTAAAATCGAATCCATTAGTCTAAGGCCGTCCTTACTCCGACTGATTTCTTAGACTGGACCTTTCCTATCTTGAGTCATCATTGGGTATTTTACGTACTTTGCTCTCCAAGTCGGTATACTTGTGCTGGAACTCCCTTTGGCGGCCCTGTAAGGCCCTCTCTCTTTGTAGGGCCGCGTCCAGCGCTTCCCTAAGTTCCCGCAGCTCTTCATCCTGTCTCCTCAACTGATTCGTGGACACTTGGACCTGTGTACGCAGCTCCATCTCCTAAAACATGCATATATAGAGTAGATTGTCATTATTATACTAAAATGGGGTGGATGTATTCTTGATTACCAAGTGAAACTTTTATAATGAACTTCAATGCCGGCACGTCACGTAACAAATATACAAATCGGGCCAACCGAGGCGGCCCCCAGGTCGTATGAACTTGTAGCACTGTGTAATATTTGACAAATGACTCAAGCATCGGATGGATCAATCCACTCCCCTTTGATGCCCGCCTAGTAGAATTTTCGTTATGGCGGAAATCTCAATAGAGCCTATTCAACTGCGCAGGACGCATGATAGTGCAGGCGTGTGTGTGCAGCCAGGTGCATGCGCAGACAAGTGCACTTGTGTATTCTGATCAGGCAGGTGTAGGACCGACGTCCCAACGTGCTCTCCGAGGTACGTTCATTTTCCTGCAATAACTTTCTTTCGACACTCCGGCCCTCCCATGCCCGCAACAGTTTCTTGATAGGCTCTAGTCGCTAGAACCATTACCTTCAGTCTCAGCTCCTTCAACTCGGTAAGAGCCTCCGCTTCTCTTATCCTGGACGACATGAGCTCCTCGTCTAGCTTCTGTATCTCGCCGCTCCGCCCCTCCCAGGCACGCAGCAGTTTCTTGGGTGTGGCCATGATATCGGAGACCACCGTGGACTGCGCCGGCGGTGGGGGTGCCTCTTGTCTGTGCTCCTGGTATAATAATAATATTTTTTTGAATAATGGGCACAAAAGAGAAAAGAGTGGTGCTGTGTTACAATTTCTTATTTAATGTCACGTTAAATTTCTGTAGGAAGCCAGATGGCTGGCGAGTATGCCGTAGAAAGCAGTACTCCTAGTTACCTGCAGATGTCTCTGCCACGCTTCAGATAATTCAGTCACACGTTGACGCAGATCCTTCAAGGAGAGATTCGCCTCCGCTTCGCGCAGCTTCACCGCTATCAATTCATCCTGTGAGTAATAAAATTTGTCATTAGTATAATGTTACCATTTTCATGTCTTCAACTACAAATTCTTCCAAGCCTTATTGCTCCAATTTTTATTTTATTTTATTTCGCGGGGAAATCCATACACAGACACACACACAAACACACACTGACAGCGACCACCAGGTGGGATCAGAGGGCTGTCTGGGGCTCGTGAAAAAAAGTCGGAATACCCACCGAGGAATATAAAGGACAGAGTATTCGCATTATTATACGAAGAGTGCTTGTGTCAGCCACTAGTTGTCGTCATAGCAGTCTAAAAGCTCGCTCCCTATTCAATGTACGATGTTGATGAAATTAATGACGTTGGTTTGCCTCCCCTGTCCTACCAGACTACCGGTCACATATATACGTCACGACACACGATGTTCCAGCATTTGCCCTCACAATATAGCCCGTTCGTATAAAAAATACCTCGTGGTGACACATGTGTAGGCGTCGGAGGAGATAAAAGTCAATGATTCAAATTACCTCGAATTTTGAGCAATTTGTCTACCTCCCTGATCCTGCCACTTACCAGGTTCTGGTGTTTATGCTCACGGTATAGTAACAGATCATAGTAGGGCTAACACTCTGCTAACTTCACTCTCGTCAGCGCCGAAGTATAGCCATGATAATATTCTTTAAATTCGCTAGTAACAGCCTTGTTATATTGTTATAAATTTCTCATGTCGGGATGCATCTCCCATCCGCTGGTGAGTGCGGGGTCGGTATCCCTTTCGACCCCAATCCTAGTCTCGCTGTCCAACGAGCACTCGAGAGTTGCTACCACAGCAGGTCAGAAAACAAAAACTATTTACGTACACTATCTTCGGTATGACGTCATTGTGCTCACAATACACGCATATTATATCGAGCCGGAACGGGCCGCATCGCAGCACAATAAGCATATTGCGCCCTAAATACATAAAAGGGTAATGAAAAATATTTCAAGTCTACAGGATCTAAAACCAGGAACACTCGTTTAAGGGACAGAGCACTAATTTATGAGCCCGAAAAATAATGTGTGCGTACCTTTACAGGACATATAATCGTACCGCTGACATTGTGCACACTAGCTTCACTATGACCTCATTACCTGCAAGTGCGCCACGTTGTTATCAACGCGCTGCTTCCTCAGGATCTTGTTCTCGTTCTCCAGCTCGGCTATCCTCGCAGTGAGCTCCCTCTCCGCCGCCTCCCGCTCGGCCGCGTGCAGTCTCGCTCGCACCAGCTCCCTCTGCAGACACCGGGCCAGCTCCTCGCCCTTGGCGCTGCCCGCTTCCATACCCTCGAGCGATGACTGTCTCGAGTTATTCTGCAGAGTAAAATAATGTAGTCAATATAATTGACTCGCCAAATGAGAGAACGAATAGACCAGTTCTGCAATTTAATTTTAATATTTTTGTTAATACTATGGATTTATTAAACGGAAAAAAATTAGTTAGGTAGGTAAAATTGTATCTGTAGTTTTCTCTAAACTAGCTAAGATTCTAGATACTATTTTCTGTAATGTGTTCACATTGACTGCCTATACCAGCGTGAAACGTCGCAGTAGTACATGGGGCAGCAGTCTTAATGGCGCGGTGGAATGTAGGAAATATAATGCACCGGGATATAGCTGATGTCTACCTACGCCTATCCCACCTATCAGCCCGTACACGAATACACATCCGTGAACGTATAACTGCGCTATGACGTTAATTAATTAACTAGTATTATCACCACCTCTATAGGGAATAATAGCCCACTGCGATAGAGTATAGCTTAGACGTAGTATAACTAGTGTGTGCGCCGGGCACAAGTGCACTCCATGTTCCCTCATTCTTCTATTCCGATGGGACGTACGACACAACTGAAGACAAATCGGGCACAGGACCAACGGCGTAACGTGCTCTCCGCGACGAGGGGGTGTAAGACTACCAACTTCTGGACTATTATTAGAAATTGAAAAACCCTAATAAAGCTTTGGTCCGACTCGTACCCAGGACCTCACGACTGTGGTTAAACATGTTTACCACTACGCAGTCGGTACCACGAGGCGCTATCTCATAAACAATGTATAATGTTTCGTATAACACAGAGCAAATGTGTCACGCTGGTATTGGTACTTGAAAGGCACATCCTATCGGGCACCTTAACCAAACTTATACTCAATGTGACTCACCTCAGCAATGGTCATTTCCAGCGACCTAATCTCGTCCTGCGCCACCGCTAGTCGCTGCTGTGCGTCCATGTTCGCGCGCCGCAGCGCCTGCACCTCCCTCGCGAGCGCGAAGGTCTCTTCTTCCCCTTCGGCCCTGTCTACCTGACCTTGAACCAAACGCTCCGCCAGCGCGGAACTTTCCTTCTCCAGTAGTTCCACTCTTTGCTTGAGTAGGCGGTTCTCTTGACGCAAACACTGAAAATGAAAAAGGCATGGTCAGCGCCGCACTACTGGAGTTAGCCGATTTGTTTATGGCACAAAAGATGCTTTTTTGCATTATTTTAAAATCTTAACTGAAATTCAGCATTGACCGTCAATGAGACGAATGCTGAATATCTTATAGAATCGACATTACCAGCTAAGGTTATTAATTATTAATACAAGACATATAATACAGAGAGAACTAAAATAAACATATGACCGAAGTAATTTTACTTCGTAACGTTAAAACGAAACGTGACTGGCTATTAGAGAAAGAGAATGTGAGAACTGCATATATCCAATGAAACTGTCTCTCTTGTAAAATATACTTATACAAGTATATTTTCAGAGACTTATATATTACATGTTCAGTACCGAATTTTTTAAAGTAAAAATTTCTTTGTTGTAATAAAGAAAAAAACGCACATTTCTGTTGAAATCATTTACAGGTCATAACTATTCTTATCGCGAATTACGACGACGGAGTCAAAACTGTTATCGTTAAAACTAAATAATTGCTTTTGTGACTGCAGTAACAATTGTATATGTTCCATCTACTTGAAAAATTCCTCAGCATAGTAATACTTTATAATGCCCTTTCGTGAATAAATGTACAGATCGGAAGTAGAACAACCATGAAAAATAGAGCTTCTTAAAGTGACCTCAATTTAAAAAACCCTGAATCTGGATATGACAAGTTGATCCATAGAAATGCTCCAATTTGGAGAGTTGTCTGTGATTTGAGTAAGTTTCAGAAACTCAGATATAGGGGCAGCGCCTGAATTATCGCGAGTATCGCACGATGTGGTGTTAGATTTTGACTGTTAGACAGGTTCTCTAGAAGCTAATAGCTATGCTACTATAATATAAGGTATATTAAGACGCACTGTCCATATATTTTTGTTGCGTTATATTCTGTTTTTCGCTTTATACAAGAGAGGTCAAAGATCACTGGTCCATGAAAGGCATGCCATTTAGATACATCATGGTTATATTGACGAGTATATTTCTAATCGATGAAATGACGACCTCTACCCAATTAGTTCCAATGCGGAAATTTTCATACCGTACGAATTGCGTTAGCACAACTGTCACTTGAGTACAGTATTACGTGAGCAAGAGGTACCTCTCCGGTCGTGTTGGCCCGGCACTTACAAGACTCTTATTAGTCATTCGCCACCAGAGTACAGTGAGTATTTCAAGTTTAGGACAGAGTTTTATCCCTGGTATTATGTTATTAGTGTATCTTGTTAGTGTTACGCTGCACTCCTTTTGCTCCCATGATAACACCGCAAAGCGGTAGCTATTGTGTCGCGTCTCGTGCTATTTGCGAGTTTCCGGAGGCCTATTACAAGTGGAGGGAAAGAGGGTTGCACGTCTGCACAACAATTGTGCGGGTAGTATGGGCGTAGAGGGTAGAAAATATAACGCTCCGACCGCTAGTTTGCTCTCTCATACTATAAAAAAACACTCACTCTTAAAACGGCGATATCTCCCTGTTCCTTTGTCTTGATCACTGTGTATTCTTTCTCTAACTTCTTCATTTTCTTTGGGTTCACTTTTATGGAGTAGGCCAGGTTCATAAACCCGTCTTGATCAGCCTCCGCTTTTGTGGGTAGTTCTTTTTGTATATACTGTGGATTGAATAACGAGATATTTATTGAATGTAATATGTTGTGTTAGACATCACAGGACCGCGTTAAGCTATCGGTCATGCGCCTGATTCCTCTTAGGTCATGTCGGATTGCAGTCTCATCGGAAAAGGATAACGAGGGAGCTGGGAGTGCAACTGTGGACTACAATATGTCCTGCGCAGGACATATTGTAGTCCGCAATCTCAATGGAGGGAGGCGGAGGCCGCAATCTCAATGGAGACTAGCCCCATTGAGATCCCCATTGACCTCCGCTGAAAAAAAATTGTAATATTTCCAAGGAAACTCTAAGGAAGTGTCAAACGCATAGGCCGAGGAGTTACAACTATAGAGGTAATATACATAGAGATGAAACTCTAAGGAAGTGTCAAACGCATAGGCCGAGGAGTTACAACTATAGAGGTAATATACATAGAGATGAAACTCTAAGGAAGTGTCAATCGCATAGGCCGAGGAGTTACAACTATAGAGGTAATATACATAGAGATGAAAAGCCATAGGACAACTGCGAGTGTCTGTCTGGGTTTATAAAGAAGGAAGATGTGAACGCATTATTTTCTTTGTCTATATAATCTTGCAATGCGCCATTGCACAGAGAGAAATTAATGAAAAAAGAGATTCGAAGTTTCGTTAATGAATACCGTTAGTTCCTGCAATATATATGTGATTTTTATAATAATAAAAAAAAATAATTAATTAATAATAAAGCTACAATATTTAATTAATTAAATATTGTAAATGCACAAGTTTCTATATGTGTCTATTATTCACGTGAAACCTGCTAAACGAATTTGGCCTACATTCCTACAGATTACAATTTGACAGTAAATAAAAGATTTTTACAGCAAAAACCTACGTTTATTGGTTCTAAGCGGATTAAATAGGCACAGCTAGTAAAACACACAAACATCCACGACCTGTGTGGGATTAGAGTCCACAAACTCTGACGTGACGTGCACGGCATACCGTCTACGACACCTACTACTGTGCCTATCTGTTGTCACCCTAAGGTGAGATGAGATGGAAAAAAGAACAGCCTTTTTGCACATTCCCTGGCAATGCATTCTGTGGCTGCCGGTCACTGATCAAACCTACGATTGATTGAAAATCATATAATAAATAACGAGTGTGATACACGCCACATTACTGAAGTTAAACTTCTTTAATTATGCGCAACTTTGAGCCGAGATAGATTGAAAATTTGTATACCTCTCCGTTGCCCCCTACAGTTATATTCCATTACGTAAATTTTCTCTATTTCTGTCTTCACTAACTTAGGTATATTTCCCTTTTAATTTTGCCCAATGGATGAGAGATGGAGAGCAACACACCTCTATAACAGTGTGGGTGTCTGTGTGCGTCAGTACACATCGACACGGCCCTGCAGCTAGCTCATTCGCCCTCTTATAGTAACAAGATTAGCAACTCTAATAGATATAGTAAAACCTTTCGTTTGCCATGCCAGATCGCACTGTTCGTAACGCTCTTGTCACACATTCACCAGCTTACACCCCAAGTGAAGCGTGCTTATTTAAGTATTACTTCAATAAGTAGCTACAAACAGACAATCAGCTGTCATTATTGTAACTTATATTTCGAGGGCCAAAAACTGGCCGGAGACAGGAACTAAATCCGGCTAATCATATACTGCTGAACACGCTGGGTAAGATCAACGGCAGCACATTGTTCACATACTCGTACGTATGTTGTACATAATGCGTACCCTATAATCACCCCATGGCATCAGAGTAAACACACCCTCTATTATTGTGTACCAACTCTAATTAACTCCATGACAAAGTTACGTTTTCCTCGTAAACAACATTTTTACTGGTGCAAAAGTAAACACGAATTATATGCAAATTATTTTAACTTTAACAATCAAGACTATATTGTTAAAACGACCTTGTAGCCTGCTATATACGTATAAGGTATATTTTTTCTAACTTATTCCCGTGCTGCATTGCAGCCGAATTGGACTGGTACAACCAGGGAGAGGTACCTCTCGCTGAGATAAATAGGCGTATACAGCATAGCTGTCGCCACAGCTATGCTGTCGTGTTTCGTGCATTTCGTGTTTGTGATAACTGGTGGCGAAAGTATTCGAGGGCTCGCTGTTCTCGTTTGTCCCTATGGGATGGGAGGGGCAAAACATTTTTTTTTTAGTAGGTGTAAGTATAGCTACTATAAAAATAACAATATATAAATGCGAAAGTTTGCACGGATGTATGGGTGTTTGTTACCCAATAACGCCCGAACTACTGAGCGGATTGGATAATGTTGTAGCTTAGGAATGTAACAGAATAAAATATAAGCTATAGAAGCACAAAATTTTGCAAGTGGTTTTGTGTGTAGCCCGCGCGGACGGAGTCGCGGATAAAGGCTGGTTATATACAATATGTAACAAAAACCCTGTTGTTCCTGCCAAGGGCATAATCATTAACGATATTACTGTAAAGGTGCATGTCTTTTAGTTATCCTGTAATAATTAAAAATACTAAATGAAATAGAGATGTTTTTCTATGTATTCTAACTATTTCTATATTAAACAAGATATATATTTTATAAATTTTAAATACATAAAATATACTTCTATAAATATATGATGTGGTGGTGTGTGCACAGACAATATATGCTCTGTACACTCATTCCCTTGACTGAGGGCTTTACATGCGTCTGAGGCACGGGGGTTCTCCGCTCTCTCCTCTCCTCCGTCAATTTCCCGACTTAGGAGTGTTATTATAAATTAAAATCTTTACTACGCTTTGCGTTCAACCAGCTTCGTGCTGTGTACTGTGAAGTTTATAACTTCACTGTATTTCACGATTATTCGCACGAAGCTGGTTGATTGTTCACATCTATGTCTAAAAAGTATATTTATTCACACACACATACATACACACTTCACGTCATACCTCTTACAAGGTAGGCAGAGAACTGCGTGCGACGTCACCATATTTACACACTTATCTTGGTTCTTCCATATTTGTTACTCTCTCTCTCCCTTCCTCTCTATTCAATAGTTCACAATTTATGTTTGAATATAATAATTTACCTCTTCAGTAGCTTAAGAATTCCTTTCGTAATAAACTTTAATGTACACCACACTAGAATTTGTAAACGATATGACGAATGTAGTATTCGAATGGAAATGTAAAACGCTTATTGTTTATCTTCAAGTTTTTAGTTATCAGAATAAGATAACAGGTACAAGGTGATTGTATTGTATATCTACGACTGTTACAAATGATTGATTGAAAAAGCATTTATAATAACGATTTTGTTGCTCAATCGCGCCAAAACTACTGAATTGGTTTCGTTGAAATTTTGCTATTTTGTGCCTGCAAGGTAAGTAGGTATAAGCGACGGACATCCGTCTACATTAAGCTCACACGGTACCGCCACAGTGATAGCTATACGGTTGCGTTTCGTACAGTTTTACCAGTTTACAATAGTCCATTGCAGGGGAGAATGGAAGAAGGGCAACACGCACAAGTTTGTGATATCTGTGCGCGTTGGTAGTCCTGAAACGGGGCGACTGCTCACTCTAGATGCAGATAATGTAGATTCGTAGCCTTCCTTTTTTTCACCCCCCCCCCCCTAATGGACGCACGGAACGTGATAGCCCAGCCTACCATCTACCCAGTTATGCCAACCCAATTCTGCTACAAAGAGACAAGGCCATCACTTCTTAGGGCTACCTAAATGTTAACCTTGGGCTGCGATCGGCCCAGTGTCAGAATATACTCTTTGAAGGAATACTGGTAGCTGTGCCCTGCGATATAATAGGAATAAAATATATTCTTAGATAACCATTCAATTTTTTTGGGATAAAAAGTTTTTTTTGCTGTCGGCCCTGCGTCTGATTTCTCTCCGGTCGTGTTAGATCTTCTCTAAATAGGAGATTGAAAAAATTTAGAGTGCACTCACATCTGAGCAAATACTTCTGCACTATAATCAGTCCTGTGTATTTAGCTGTCTCTATAGAGAAGGCCATCGTAGTCGACACTCAACTGGGAGGACATTATCACGGACACTAGGATATTAGGAAAGTAGGATTCATAGTTTTAACTTAGTGTAATAGGAAAGTAGGATTATAGTTTTCACATAGGGTAGTTGGAAAGTAGGATTCATAGTTTTCACTTAGGGTAGTAGAAAAGTAGGATTCATTGTTTTCACCTAGGGTAGTAGGAACGTAGGATTAAAGTTGTTACTTACCTTCAAGATACTCTCCATGTCTAGCGACAGCAGATCGTTTTTGCCGAGCGTGAGCATTGCCAACGCAACCTTGAAAACAATCTCGATGCCTTCAGAGAGGAATACGTCCATAATGCGGCAGGCGAGGGGCAGAGAGAGTGTTGTGGTGAACAGAGTCAGGAACCAACTGCTGGCATATATCGACGTGCTAAAACTCTGTGAAAATTACACTGTGTCAATAATATAATAGTGAGGAAGTTTCAATAAGTTCCCTGCATGCACACGCTACCATTAGGAGCAGATTACGCGAATTGCGCCGGTTAAACCGCGTGTAGCTTGCTGTTCTAGTGGCATAAGCGGCCAGATGCACAATGCTTTTGACGACTACCGACTTCCACAGACATCCGCGTTAATGTAAATGCGTTGCCCTCCTTAGGGGTAGGGGACCCTCCAATAATAAACGGGTAGTAAACAAAACAATAACCAAATTCAAAATTGAATTCGACAAAGTTTAATTGAGGAGCCGTGATGCGAACAACACCGCTCACCAGTATTCGATGACTTTCAGGAAGAGGTACTGCCATGCTACATAGGACTACACCCTCCTATGCAATGGAATTGGGCCGTCACGAACGGGGAGGTACTTCTCGCTCACATAATACCGCCGTAAAGTGACATCTTCAGTGTCGCGTTTCGTGCGGTTTATGAGTAGGAGAAGGAGGACAATGCATCGGCATAGTAATTTTGTGGATATACATGGACGTCGGTAGTCGTAAAAATGCTCCGATTGCATGTTTTGCTTCCTCAAAAAAAAAAAAAACAAATGCTGTCCGAATTTGCACGGGCTTGTGAAATCAAATACTCGTGTTCCATGCCTTTAAGGGCTCTTGTATAAAATCGAACTGTCGGCTCTGACCACTGCGAAATGACCTTATTGATCGATAAATACTCCAGTTCCTATCGTAGTACAGTATTCCATCAAACGTCATACTTTTTTTGAAGTTATATACTAGTATCAGGATTTTTTTATATCAGCATTGTCAGTAGCCGGTCCAGGATGGATGCGAGTAGCAGGAGATCGATCGTCTTGGCGTTCATTGAGAGAGGCTTATGTCCAGCAATGGACCGATAAGGGCCGAAAATGAAAGTTAGGTATTTGGTCATAGTCAGGTATCAGGTGTCAGGAGTAGACCTTACGAACGCGTGGAGGGGGTAGACGATACAACGCTAAGAAGTTCCGTAGCCTTCAATGTATGTTAATAATACAGTTCACTTGGCCGTTGGGGTTTCACTTATACATGACCATATATTTCGATATTGTTAATAAACATTGAAATAAAAGGTAT